>BMAO01033639.1:0-26404 GCA_019973975.1 Trichonephila clavata | reverse complement strand
GAGGCCAATTTATATTAAGTCCCTTGAAAGTCAATCATAGGATCTTCGTACTTACTTGGAACACAGAAGGAGCACATGTTCTATATTTTCCTTGCCGCCAATATTACATACATTGGAACTAAATTAAATTTGTTTAAGTAGCTTTTAAAGTTACAGTAATTAATATAAAGATGATGGCAGGACAGTCTCTTATTAATAGTCGGAAAAAATTACTATGTTATTATCCGAACACGTTTGGAGTACATATTAATAAAATAGCATATATTTTGAATTATAAATGCTGTTTTAGGACTCAATACCAATAAATACTAATATTTAACTAACAATATACATAAAATAAATTACCTAAATTTTACAAAAATCGCAACCAAAAGTGAAATATTAGCAATATTTTAGAAAAACTTCAAAGCAATTAGATGAAAAAATAATAAACTTATATTGGTAAAAGTATTACTAAAAACAAATTAGAAACATTTATCTAAAAATGTACTAAAATTTTAATTTTTAATAAAATTTGAAAATTTTAGAGATGAATGAGTAAAAATTATAAGAAATATATATAATATTCTTTTATGACACCTTCATTTAAATAACAAGCTATAATTAAAAAAGTTTTTATACAATAAGATATATTTTAGTACATTCTCTAAAAAATAACTTAAATATCAGGCTCAAATTTTTTTTTAGAAATACATTTATAACATTTTTAATTATCAGACTCGCCATGATAAATTTTAAGAAATTTAGAGAACCAATTCTGGTAGATCAAAGACCCACTTCCATTTTTTCTAACTTTATAAAATTGATTTTAACTTGGCCTCTAGATAGCGTAGAAACAAAACAAAATATGTTTTGTAAAAAGTCAAATGATATCTCAATTTAATAAAATAAAAAACAAAAATATCTGTCATGACCGAATTTGGTCATTTTCAACGAATTCGGACTCTCTAAGCTCCCTTTGTATGAAATGAGATATTCTTGGTTCCAAGACCTCCTTTCTTTATTTCATTATCTTCTTGTAAAATTATTTAGGAATATTAACGGCAATGTCAATTTCGCGCTTGGAAGCAGTCCTTGCAAACCAATCAGCCCTCTCGTTTCCAAGTGCACTCGTGTGTCCACGAACAAATGCACTTTGAATTTTTTTTAATGCAGTTATTTCCACAATATTTCAACTAGTGTAGGTCTGAAACTTTTGAAACAAATCTACTTTCCAACATGAATGTGATAAAAAAGGACAAATTCAATACCAAAAGATACGTCGGTAGCCTGAATGAGTGAGTTTGAGTTATATGAATGTCGCACTGTGTTGTAAAATAATTCGAAGGCTATTGGCGAAGGACCTCGTTGTTTTGATCCTTCATCAAGTGATGAGGACGACACCTGAGATGGCACCTCCCTCTGCTAACTATCACATCAACGGGAGGACATTGCGTCTCTACAGATTTAATGAGAAAATATCCCCTTTACATAACGGGTCTACAATAGAACTAGGCTCGAACTCATGCCATTCCAAAGACAAGTCCATGGCCATATGCACAAGGATACCGTTGTCACTTTGCTTGAGAAGAGTAAAAGTAACATTAACGTCAATCTAAGAGAGGGAATGCATTGTAAGTTTTTTAGATTTTCAAAGGGTCAGTATTTCAAATTTTATGACGCATATTTGATTACAACAGTATATTCTAGACAGTCTAGGTGAAATAAATTTCTAATAAATCATTGAAAATTATCTTTTCTTCTTAAGCTTTGCAAAAACTTTTGGAACATTGGTCAAATGGTGTTTTTAATATTACATCTCAGAATTGGCAACAATTCGATTGCATGTTTAGTGTTATTGAATTAGAGTGTATTTCTTATTGAGGTATCAGAAATTTAAAGGTTTTTTAATGTTAAGAAAAACCGTGAATATTTAAGTATTTATAAATAGTTTCCCACAAGCATGTGCCTATTATTTATCATAAATATTTTTAGCTGAGGAAATTTGATCTAAAATGTACAACTGAAGACTTATGAAATTCAGAGATAAGTTAAATAACATATGAGAAACAATAATAATTTGGCAATTATTAAAAAACGCCAACCACTATTAAATAAATAATTTTTACTGTACATTTAATCTCATTAGATTGTTCATTGTTTCACAGAATGGAAGCATATAACACAATTGGTCTCTGGGTGGAGTTAGAAACCCGAAACTTGCTGATGGAGAACTGTAGAACAATACATGTTAGATGAAATTGAACTCCATCTGTGTGGTATAATGTCCATCCATTTAATTACCTAATTTTAAGGAAGCATGGATTAGCGTATAATCTTAAAAATCAATACGCTAGATTCTTATGAGTGTTTTAATCTATATGATATTAAAAAGTATATTTAAATATCTGTTATATTAATTTACGTTATACTCTGTAGTGTACTTGCATTAAAGTTAGCACAAGCGGATTATACGAAACACACATATTTCTTATGTTCGGCAACGATCGGAATACAGTAGCAAATTGGTTGCTAAGCAATGACACGCGTGCCACATATGCCACGCAGTACAATTCTCATTGGCACTATGCACTACTCTACAAGTTTGCCAATTTTTGAGTGAATGGAAGTTGAGAAATTTGTTAAGATTCTTATTTAACAAACATCTTCAGAACTATGGACATTCACTTAATTACGAAAAAATCTGAAATATAACTAAAGATAAATTTACAGCTATTTTTTTGTGTGAAATTATTGAATGTTGTTGAGAGAGATTCAATTGTTTAAAAAGAGAAATTTGCATATAATCTTCTTTCTGCTGACGGTTCTGCATATTTAAGCAAAAAATATTTTATATGGAAAATATTTCGAGCCTCAAAGAAATTGTCTTAATAACTGAATCGTGTCAAATTGAAAGTCACAAATTATGTCCCTGATTTCGCGATATGAATGTACACATGGACTAGGTTCCTTTAAAAATTTTATTTATCTTTTTGGTTGACCAAAAATGAAGGAGAATACTTATATATTTAACGTTGTATTTCTTTTTTTATAGATATATTTAAAAATACATAATGTGTATGAACAGTTTTAATTTTTTAAAATGTTTTTCTGAAGAAGCTATATTTTATTCTATTTTTTCTGTATTAAAGAAGCATTTTCAAATGATGCAAAACTGAACGAGAATCATTAAAGTACAACTGTTAATATTCTCCTACATTCATAAAAATATAACCGTCAAAAAATAACAAGAGTTCTATCTAAACTCTGGCTCATTTCTAAGCAAGAAAAATGTCACCTGGCGAAATTGCAAAAGAAGTGAACAACAGCCTACGGGCGTAACAGAAATAACCATAAAAATAAAAGTTGTAATTTTGAAATTAGGTAAATAACACAAATATTAAAAGTGTTTAGTTTTTAAATTTACCTATTGAAGAAATGAAACTAATATTACAAGAAAAATCTCTTTCCTGTCTTTTTTTTGCAATCCTTAGATCACAAATGTACCTTTTAAATTTTAACCCTGATCAAACATCGTGGACGATACTTAAAATAGTGCCCTATTTTCCACTCTGACAGAACAATTTTGAATTTTTTTTTTAAATTTTGAACTTATCATCTCTTATATTATTATACTTGCAATATTATCCTTTTAAAGTAAATTGTTTTAAAAGTCGTATATATGTTTTGCATGATAGAAAACTTGTCTTGTAATTTTCCAATGTAATACTGAATGGGAACAAGCAAACACCAAATTATTCTAAAAAATGGTTGAGTAAACAAGGCTTTATTTTAAGTAGATATTACATCGTACGTTATTTGAATTATATTATTATTTTTAATCTCTAATGTGATTTATTTAAAACTGATAGTTAACATATATACCTGATAAATTTCTCAGAATTTATTATTTCGATGAATTTGACTAGATGATTTGAACTCATGATTGAACAGATATACTATATTGTTCGAATTAATTGGGACAAATGAGAAAAAAGGAGGTTTTCAAGACCCTTAGCTTTTAATCATTACATACTTTAAGTAGACTGAATTTTTTAAATATTAATACGAAGTATGTCCTCCTGTAGCAGAAATGACGCTTTCAAGACGTTTCGGCATTGATTCCTCTAGCGTAGCGCATATATTCTTGATTTCATCATTGTGTAACACTTTTTATAATTTATTCTGTTGTAGTGCAATTCCTCTTATCTAAACGATTCTTGAGAATATGTCATGTTCTCAATTGGATTTAGGTTTGGTGAATTATTAGGCCAGTCAAACACTTTTATTTTGTTTCCCCGCCTAAGAGTTTGGAATAGTTTTGAAGTGTGACAAGGGGTCAAGTCTCATGTTGAAATGTTCTGTCTAATGTGTGTCTAATGAATGGAACAATCTACTGCTTAATATTTCTTTGTATTTCATTGAACTCATCATGCCTTTAAGAACAACTAAGCTTCAAGTGCCATTAGTTCCAAAAAATCTGCTTAGAAAGGTGTTTTACAATCTATTAAATATGATCTGGTAGCACAGTTTCACCATAACTTCTTTTTATATTTGATTTGCATCTCTAAACATATTTATATGTTTCATGACAGAAAATCACCTTTTTCTAGTCGTTAACAGTCCATGATCGGAATTTTTTGTCCCATTCTAAACGTTTTTTCATCATTTTTTGAGTTAGAAATTGTTTTTTCCTCGTTCTTTTTTTCTTACGGCCAACTTCCATAAGCCTTTCCGTACAGTTGAGTTCCGTTTATTTCAACACCATAACCCAATAAATCCATTCGAAGGCCTGTGATTGTCTTTCTTCGATTTATTTTTCTACTTCGAAAAAAAAAAGAATTTTATTAGTTCTTGTAGTAGTGTTCCCGTTTGTGCACATATTTTCACTTTTCTAATTGGAGACAATGATCTGGAATCTTGAAAAGTTCTTAAAATTCTCGAAACACTTGATTTGTCCACACCAACTGCAGTAACTATATCTCTCACAGTCAAAAACATTTATTCATTAATAACGATTGTTTTAGAATGCTTCCTCGGATAATATCTATCTTTGAACAAGCAAAAGTAACACGTATTACACTGAACGCAAAACTATAATGACCAGCTGCCACACTGAAAGGCTCACAACTGAGCTACACATACACTAAAATCAATTAAACAAGTAAATATTAGTAAATGTTGAACCTTAACACTACTTCGAGACAAATATAATTGGTTTGAGGCGGTTCGAGTCATCACTGGTAATCACATATCAACTTAATCAATAAAAAGATGTTTGTCCCAATTAATTGGAACACTACAGTATTATTAACCCGCAATCACTCTCGCGCTGGCTATAATATAAAGTAAATGTATTTTTTAAAATGAAAATTTTGTAGGTTTAGTATAAATTAATGTTAGTCTCATTTTTATACAATAAATTTAATAATTTTATTTGTATAATACAAAAAACAACTTGTACTTTATAAAAATGTATCATAGTTGACTAAAATTTTTTTTATATTTAAATACACAGGGTTAAAAGTTTGGGGTCTTCTCTACACCCCGCGAGTAACGACGGTAGCAAAAACAGGTGCGAGTGACCTCAGGTTAATTCATTACAAATAGTTTCAGTTTATTTGAATTAAATAGCAGTATAAATTTCTAAGAAACTGAAAGATGGAGATCATTTATATAGATTTAAAAGATTAAAATCCGTTATAAATTAAAATTCTTGGAGCTGTAATTTTAAAACAAATTCTATCTAAAATTTAAACTCTTGAAAAGGTTTTCAACATTTATTTTGACACATGATGGGAAAAAAATATCTGAAGCATAACAAGTTTGAAAAACGCATTATTGAGATAACTGTATATAACAGAGTTCAAACAATAGTTTAAATATTATTGAGATAAACTCGAAGCAATAAAAAAATAAATTTCTATCACATTAAAAAAGATTGTTCTCCATTATTTCTATGATCAGTATTAGAAGGAATTTCAATCCATTTTTTCCCATACGTGTTACTTTTGCTTGTTCAAAGATAGATATTATCCAAGGAAGCCTTCTAAAACAATCGTTATTAATGAATAAATGTAGTTCTTGTAGTAGTGTTCCTGTTTGTGCTCATATTTTCACTTTTCTAATTGGGACAATGATCTGAATCTTGAAAAGTTCTTAAAATTCTTGAAACACTTGATTTGTCCACACCAACTGCAGTAACTATATCTCTCACAGTCAAAAACATTTATTCATTAATAACGATTGTTTTAGAACGCTTCTATTATTTTTATGATCAGTATTAGAAGGAATTTCAACCCATTTTTTCCCATGATAAAAAATAATAAAGTACGGAATAAAGCATTACCTATCTGATTTGTAAAATTTTATTTTTACCAAACATTTAGATAATTTTTTTCATTAATTTTTCTATAAGTTTTCAATTTTTTACAAAAATTTTTCATCACAATCTGCAGTAGCAAAAAAGCCACTTGGTGAAAATAAAAAGCCTCATCTTCGTAAGAGATATTATACATTTTCTCTAGATGACTTCAAAAGGAAAGAAATTCCCGTTCGGAAATACTTTTGCAATATTTAGATAAACATTCGTTTCTGACGTTTTTATGTGTGACGGATAAAAATAAAAAGACTAAGACTGGTATTGATGATATTCTATTCAAGAGCTTCATTTATACATTTTTAAACTTAAGATATCCATTTCTTTTTAAATAGAAAAACTTAAGTTATGAAATTAGCTATGTATGTGTTTCTTATAAAGCGTATGATATTTACAAGTTCAATTTCTTCCTTATTTTCTTGCAGCTGCCAATTTACTTTGTAATTTAATTAGCAGTATTTGATGCAATACTAATTACTCAGAAGTGAAGAATATTAAAAATAAATTGCTAGATTCCATTAAAATTTTAAAATTAAGAAATTGCAAAATGGTATTTTTCTATAAAATATTATAAACACTAATTTTTAAAACAAAAAAAAATTTTTTTTAATACATTAGTATAGCGGAAGCTTTATTATTTTTTTTTTATATGAAACCTATTTTGGTTTTAGTGTTATCAAATAAAATGAAAATATTCAAAATAGAAAATTAAATTTAATAAAAGTGTTCATATATAATAACAAAAAATCATTAAATATATATATTTCACTGCTGCTGAAGTTATTTTTGTACAAGTAATGTATAAAAAATAATAAAGTCAATTCCTTTTTCAGTGGCGCCTTCTTTTGTGACTAGTTGTAACTTCGTCTGTGAGTGAGTGAATATTAACGTCGTACTGTTCAGCTACACGAGGGCTACAGACCGCGTAATTTTGAACCATGGTCAAGTGTCACGGACGACACCTGAGCTGGCATCCCGTCAGAAAAAACGCAGAAAAAAATTAAAATTAAAAAATACAATTCTATTAATGGATTAATATTTGAAAAAACTGTATTAACATCAATTTCATCCACTACAAGTTTAAGAAAATGTTTTTGAACTTGAGTCGATGAATAAAATTGTTATTTTTTTAACGATTGAAAATTTGAACAAGATATATATATATATATATATATAGGCCGAATGTGAACTTATACTAGGGATTGAAAAATAGGTAAACATACATATTACATTAATTCATAAAATTATGACTACTATTTGAATGCTGAAAATTTGTTCTAAATGATTTTTTTTCAATTTTACGAATTGTTTTGCTCTTTGTGTGCGTTAAAGCATTGCCAGTATTGACATAAACACATCTTGCAGTATTTTACACAGTGAAATATAATTTTGTTTGTTGTTTCTCATGACATTCGATCAGCGGTGTAAGACCAAGACCCATGAAATTCCTTGTGGGAAAGGAACTACATTACATCTGTCGTTTGGGCCTCAACATTGAGCACCATGAAGGTGACAGTACGTTTAGGCTCCATTCCTTAATAATTTTGAGGAAAATACCGGGGTGAGTGATCTGGGGATCTCATACTTTTTCCCGCTACCTCCAACCTCTCGAGAGATTTTTTGGCTTACCAAATATTTAAAGCAGGGGTGGACAACCTTTTTAATAAGAGTGCTACTTTCAGATAAAAAATAATTAAACGTGCCACTTTCAAGGCTTATTATGTAACTTTTACGCAAATATCACATCTTTAAAGTACAATTCTAAGTAGTGGAAATTTAAAACAATATAATAAATGTGCAAACACAACAATAAAAGCACAGAGTACAAACTTAGATTTTATTGTTAAACAGTTGAGTTAATTTTGCACGATATTTTGATTTTGTTTTGTTCATAATAGAAAATATTTGTTCAAAATGTATGTTGATTCAAATCTACAACAATATCTAACACTAAATCTTGTAAATTTCGAAAAATTGCTTGTAAGTACAAATATCCAAAATTCAATAGAATTCCTTGTATTTGCTTTTCAGAATAGTATGGTGCTGTATTATAATTTCGATTTTGATTTCAGTTGGGTAACAATTAACGTTTTGCAGAGAAATTGAAAAAGGATTTATGGAAAGATCTGCACTTTTTTATCATCTGGAAAATCATCAAACTTAGCACTGAAAGAATCTTGCTGGGGACCGTGGGTGGCCTAGTGGTTAGAGCAGCGGACTCCAGAACGGAAATCCTGGGTTCGGTGCCACCAAATACCCTCCGAGTACACACGGAGTACATACTCATTAAATCAGTGGTCCGAATGTATCCTCTATTGAGCAAAAATCTTCTTCACCTTCATGGGCTCAAAGCTTAGGCTAACGACAGGCGTAGATCTAGCACGTTGACATGATAATTTCGTGGCCTCGATCTGACTACGTCAGACAGGTGGCATAAGCAAAAAACAACAACAGAATCATGCTAAAATAAAATTAAATTTGTAAATATATCACATCTCATAGCACTATTAACTTTGGTAGATAGTTACTGCATTAATGTGACATATATTAATCCCCCCCCCCTCCAAAATCAAGTAAAAAAATAAGCAAAAGTAAGAAGGTATTTGATCATCTAGGGTAGAAAAAATATAACTTTTTCTCTGTAATCTTCAATTTAAATTATTTTAATGTCCAATAATATCAGTAAGAAAAGCTAAATCACATAGCCTGTCTTCATTCTTGAATAGCAAGGGCTGACTGGGCAGTCCAGTGTTTTCTTCCAGATATTTTAAAATACGTTCCCTCAAGTTCCAAAATCTTGTGAGCGAAAAAGCTTTGGAAAGCCAACTCGCATATTAATACAAGTATATTATCTACACTATAAATTTCTACCGTACCACAATTAAGTTCATTTAAAATAATTTGTTTTAGTCTTTTTTTCAATAAAACTGTAAAAAAAATTATTTATTATTATATTTTTAAAATTTTTTTATTAGTATTCGCGTGCCACTGTTAAGAGCCCGCCGTGCCACACTGTGGCACGTGTACTGCGGGTAGGCCAACCCTAATTTAGAGTGTCCCCCTGGCAACCAGGCGCTATACATTTACAAACATTCCTGCCTTCTCCGGGATTCAAAACCGGGTTCTCGGCACAATATTTAGCTTCACTAATCACCACTGTCCTGTTTGGGTTGCATAGTGCCTGCACCGGATGGGAGTACTCTAAAAATTTGGCAAGCCGAAATTCCTCTAGAGAGGTTTGTGATGGCGGGTAAGGCGCATGCGGCTCCCCCTGGAGAACCAAAGAGGAAATCCCTCACAAAATTTGGTGGGGAGAACAGAACGAAATTATTCTCTCACCAGCATGGTGTTCAAGGTTGCGGTTAAACCCCAGATGCAATCTAGCACCCCTTCCCTTGCCACGATAAATTTTACAGGTTTTTGATTTGATGAAATTGTCAATCTAGTGGGATAAGTAACACGTTTTAATTCTTATTTATTAAGCGTTGTTCCTTTTATGGACCAATAAAACTGTTTAAGGGAACCAGGACATCATGTACATTCAAAAAATTAGTTTCTCAATTCTAGTATTAAAAAATTTTACATTTTTTTAAATTTAAAAATGTGTAACACTTTTATGTTTGTTAATAAAATAACCTTAAACTACGAAAAATATAATTGTCAAAAATGTAAACAAACGCTTACAAATGTTTTGTTTTTTCACTTTTACTACAAAGCATAATTTTTTTCCTTTTAGGTACACTTTAAAAAAAACAACTTGTGATTAAATATGCTTTGAATTTATCGTTAAAATTCAACTAACGGACTTTCTTTTGCTAAGTTTTCTATGACTAATTATAAACTGTTTTATCATTCGAATTTTAACTGACTGATATTTGGTCGGCACTTAAGGGTACAGTGGACTTTCAAATTGGTAAAAATTGATCCCATTTTAGATTTTTCGCTTTTAGCATATTAGCAATTCTTGCAATCATCGCGACAGAATGCAAAAAGAATTTCCCAATCTAATCAGTTCCATGAAAGCTACACTTTTTTCAGTTTGAAAACATGTTTGATATGTTTACAGAACAATATAAAAAAACGCGATCCGTAAATATTAAAAAAAATGTCAATAACCTCCTCGCTTCCCTTGTATCACATGTGATACAAAAGTTTCATAATTTTTTGTGAAGGCTGAAAAGCAAAAAGAAATTTGGGATTGGTTGCATCACATGAGATATACCCCAGAAAGAAAAACCTTATATAATTTCCTCCTCTAGTCAAGGCATTGCAGTACCTCTCCATGCTAGCGATTTCTAGTAGCGTCTCAGAATCAAAACAAGATGTGCGCAAGTCGTCGAAGTATATGTTTCTTATTTATATACGAATATTAAAATATTTTTAAAATATGCTTTTTCTTTTTATATGTACTTTTAACTAGTTAACAGAAAAAAAAGAGAAATTTTTAGTGAAATATTAAAGTTTAATGACTTGTGAAATTTGTATCACTTGTGATACAATGGGACCCAATCGCTTATGAACATACTTTTTAAGTCAATTTTGTTTTAATTTTATAGTTATATATATATATAAAAATATATAAAAAAAAAAAAAAAAAAAAAAAAAAAAAAAAAAAAAAAAAAAAAAAAAAAAAAAAAAAAAAAAAAAAATAATTATTAAAATAATTTATATATATATATATTAGGGGAGGGGAAGGTTTGAAGACTGATAGACTTATTTCTTGAGTTAAAATCTTTATTTGAGTTTTATGAACGACGGGCCCCCTTCAAAACGCCAAGTTAAGACTTGAATTCCACATCAAGCAGCTGATAGCAAAGAAGCTAGGCGTATGCCTGAAGTGGTTGGGGGTAGGACTCATCGAAGTAGGTGCAGGAATGAGAAGTTCTCGGCCTGGACAACTGTACAGGGTACAGACTGCAAGGTTTTTCTATGCTTTACAAATACTAGAAATGGTTTCAAGACATTTTACGAAAATAAAAAATAACGTTATTGTAATAGTACTACTAATATGTACCTAAAACGCCAATAAAACTTAATTTTCATGTAGAATTTATGAATTGTATGAATTGTGTGATTAAAGATTAAGATTAAATTAATTGTTTTATTCTTGCTTAATACTGAAAACAAATTCTGATTGTAGTGTCTTGTTTCTGATGTATCACATTCTGATACATCCCCAGCTTCTGTGAATTAAAAAAAAAATTTTTTTTTTTGCCCTTTTCTACATCAAAGTGATTAAAACAACTATTTAAGTACCTTTTACAAAATATCAGGCTTTTATTTTTGTCTCGGCTCTGAGGGAAATAAATTTAAGGAAAAGAATAACCCCTCAGCTATGGAGAAGAAAAACTTTCCAATTAACTGTTTTTTTTAAAAAAATTATTTTGACGTATGTATTTCGAAACTTTTTTACTCTTATGATGGTAAGTTATTCATAAAAGTTATTATGCTATGATCAACCAGACATATTTTATTTTTGTATTATTTTACATTCAGATATGTTGTTAAAAAGTTCTAGAGTTTGCGTGACTTTAAATTGCATTTTCACTCAGACTTTAAATTTCATTTTCCGATGATTACATCAAAATATCAGTTCTTTTTTTTTCTTGCTGGAAATTTATTTATTAGTGAAAATTAAGTATGTTTATTAAAACAGCACAAATAAAATAAGTTTATAACATAAAAATAATATGATATCTCTTAATTATAGAAATAATTGATTTCATCAAATGAGGTTGAGTACTTATATTCATATAGTCATAAAATCTTGCAAATAAGAAAATTTTAATTTTTTTTATCGTTTCAATAACTTTAAAATTTTTTATGCGCAATACATTTTTCTCGATTGCAGCGAAAATTTCCACAAATACTCTTTGTAGATCTATACATAAATGACGGTGAATTTTTTTTCTTTAAGGGTAGTGAAAATAGTAAAGACAAGATAATATAAACATTTTAATTAGTTTTTTTACAGAACAAAACCAATTATTTCATCATAAATAATTTTTAAAAAAGAAATATGAAAAAACCTCACTAAGTTTTATTTTTATGTATGGAGTGAACATTTATGAGTGAATATTGACAGTGTAAACTGAATCTGGACGTGCATGGAGAATTTGGAAATGAATTAATTATTTGGAACAATTAAAATTAAAAATTTGAATATCTCAAAGACTTAAATATATTTTCACTAAACTGTGTACATTGATATGTGTTAACACATTATACATTTCTTACAAGTTTGGAAGAAAAAGCAATCGGTAATTAAAAAAATTGATTTTGAAAGTCCAATCCCTAAAAGTGTATCATTACATAACATAAAAGATGATTGATCATTCATTCCAAGATACCTAAATCTAATGACAATTATTTCAACATTAAAATTTGAATTCTCATATCGATCCTTTCTTTTCCAGTAAATATCGCAAGAACTTTCCTTCTTCCCAAACTATTCTTAAGCTAAATTAACAATTTCCAGCAGAAAAACAAGAAGTCATGACATTTGATACGTCCTCCAAGCCATTATTATTAATTTAACCACGCATTTTGATCCTCCATCTGGGTAAATAAGTAATTGAAAATCCGTTTATAATTTATTTCCAAGGTGAATTATTTGTCTTACTATTTCACAAGATAACCTTCCCCGTACTTGTTTGCATCCCTTTATTCTAAAATTTTTGATTTAATTTAAAGTGACATGAAGTATTTCTCGCAAAAATCATAATTAAACAAGATTAGTCAGTTATTAGTATCCAGAGGACGTAAAACGTAGATGCCTTTCACAGTTTACCAAAGCTGATTTAATTATTCCCTTCGTCTGACTTCTAACAAAGGAAAGGATAATCAGATGCATTTTATACTCCTCCTAGCTCCCGTTAAATCATTAAATAGACCGAAGAATGCCTGGACTTGTAAGGGATAATAGCTGAGATTTAATCTTAATAATTGTATACATTTTAAGAGGGAACTTTGTCACAAGTTTTGCAAAGAGTGGTGATTCTCAGCAAATTAGGGCAAAGCATCTAAGTGGTGAAGAGGGGATACTGTGTGTTAATTTATTTTTAAAGAAGTATGAAATTTTTAAGTTTTGAATTCTAAAGAGTAATGGTTGGGTTATATTAAAGGAAATTATTGAACTGTATGAGTGATGCTTAGAGACACACAATTTGAAAAGCCGCTATAGTAACCAGCTAGATAGTAAAATTAAGTAAAAAGAAGTACTCATGTGAATGATGTAGTTGTTAATTATTAAGGAAATAATTTCAAAATATTTCAGAAATGAATTTTTATATCCTTCCGAAGTTACTATAGGATATTAATTGAATAAGTATAATTTTAATCTGAAGAATATTCACCTTATTCACTATCACTACAGACTGTCACAGGCTAAGACTGTTTACTTGAGTCTTCTCTATCTGACTCTATTTGGAGCTATAGATTGCCAACGGTTGACTTTCAGATCCCTAAGATTTCTCTCAACCCACCTCAACTTCCTCTTTTCCTGTACCTCCGATTTTTAAAAACGTCACTAATTTAATTGGGTTTGTATCTCATTATATCTAAAAAGACGTCCTAGATGTCTAATGTGGCTTGTCTTTATATATGTGACAATATCCTTAAGTTTGCTGTCGGCTGTTTATTACATAATAACATTGTATTCCAAAGCTATCATTTTGCTTAACTGCTCTTAAAATTTTTCGGGGAGTATTTTTCTTTCAAAAATTAGCAGCTTATCTTTTATTGATTTATTTAATGACCAACACTCGCTACCATAACAAATCATTCAATAAGTACCGAGCCTAACATATAAATGGCGCTACCTTCTAACTTTCTTTAGTCTAACCTAGTAGTACTAGTTTTTAAACGGAACGTGTCAAAATTTCGTGAAAATGTCTTACTTAATTAAAAAGTTACAGTGTTTTTAGTGAAGCAACTTTTGTCAGTTTAAAAGCAATGAATGGAAAAGAATTTCGTGAGTTAACATTGCTTTTTGATGGGAAAGAACTGTTCAAGCAAAACAATGCACTTCTAATTTACTTTCTCAACCACCGTACTGTCCATATCTTTCCCTCCCCAGTGACTACTGGCTTTTTGCAGACCTTAAAAGAATGCCACAGGGAAAGAGGTTTGGCTCAAATGAAGAAGTGATTGCCGAAGATGAAGCCTTTTTGCAGAGCCAAGAGAAATCGTTCTACGAAAGTGGTATTAAAAAACTAGAAGATAATAGGTCGAATGTATCATATTTGAATAGGAGTATCTTGATAATTAATGCTCAATTTTTCCTAAAAGTTCTTGTTTTATTAATTAGGCCCGGGACTTATTGAGTGAGGGGTTACAAAGCAATTGGTTTAATTAAGGTTTTGTATAAGTTGAGTTTTGTTTGGACATTAATAAATGTGGACTAAAATTGGCTTCTGAACCAATAGAAACATTTGTTAACCATAGGAAGGAAGAATTTTTATAGATCAGTAGAAATAAATTGAGTTATTGGCTCAATCAGTTTCTGATTACATAGTATGGATAATTCACATTACATTTAATGCAAAATGTTCGCTGTAAATTCAAATGCTTATTGAGACTTTGTGTGGATACCTTTAACAGTGTTGCACTCATCAAATTATACAACGGTAAAATAGTTTATAGTATGGACGTTTTATATGATTTATGTTTGTTACCTCATATGCATCAATGTTATTGTTATAACAATATGTTGTTGTGGTTTCTAATGCCACCTGTTTGATGGTGTCAGATCGAGGTCTATGAAATTCATCGTAGCAAGGGGCGAGGGGTACGCCTGTCGTTAGCTTTGAGCACCATGTATTATTGTACTAAACTGTATTGTTATTGTTATAATAACATAGTTTAGTACAATAGTTATCTCATAAAAAATAATTTAAAAAAACCTTTTCAAAATTGTATGTGCATTGATTAAAGAAAAGTAAAAAAATAAAAAGTTATGAACATTAGTATGACATATATTTGGAATGTTATATAACAGTGGGTACTGGTTTTTGTTATAATTCCTTCGGGGAAAGGGATTCGTGCAGATGAATTACAAATAACGATCTTGTTTTGTTTTCTGTATCTCTTGTGGCATGGATGGTAATATCTGAATTCATTTTTTGGAAAAATAATTTTTTTCTGTAGGACCTTAATGTCTTTCCGATATTAAATCGTATATTTAAATTTTTATACAGAACTGTGAAAAGTCCCTAGAGCTAACTATAATTTTAAAAATTTGACATTTCAAGCATTTTAAAAAATAAAATTTGTTATTATGCTCTATTTCGTAAAAGATAATTTTAATGTTTTGTTATATAATAGATTTTTGCACTTAATGTTTTTAGTATTTTTAATTCAACTCAAAAATGGTTTTTAATGTTACAAGGAAGTTAATTACTATGAAATTTTATTTCATTTGTTGAGATATTATATTGGGTTTTTTGAACTAAAGACATTTTGAAGCAATTTATGTGCTCTCTCTTCTCTTTTTCTAATAATATATAAATAGAATCAAAAATGAATTTAACTTATAAAGTATTCCTTAATTTTCCCTTTATATATTAATGAAATGATATAGACAAAGTGATGGGGAGGAAGTAGTAATCCAAAACATTATTTTTTATTTTAATAGTTACATGTTTCATAATTTTAGTATGTTTTTTTCTTTTGGAACACATCCCGGCATGTATAAGGACTGATGCTCTTCAAGTCTATTGGGGTTCAAAGTACTCACGTTGACATGGTGTGAAAGTTTGGAGAGTGAGATGTCTTAAATTTTGGAGATGATCATTTGGGCGTGGTTTAAAATTCAGAAGGTCCGTCGCTAGCAATTCTGGTATAGCTTCGAATTGCAACGTTACTAAAGTAATTTTAAATTATAGGAAATATCAAAAATTGCAATTATTTGAATAATTTATAATAACTTTTTATTTACAGAAGCAATTTAAATTGGTTAATGAGTATTAAAATTAATAAATGCATCAAGTGAAGTATTTCTTGAACATTGAAGTAAATGTTATGTTTCTAGGCCTGTCCAAAAGCTATGTGTAATCCTTTTTCCTAAATTTTTGCATGATTTTCTAAATTGACATAAAATTAAGTAATATACAGAAGAAATTTTTAGTGGGCATTTGTTATTGCCTTTATATACATATTTCTGATTATTGTTCTCCAAAGTGTTAAGATTCCATTTTAAAACATTTGTTTTGGTTTCGTTTCGTTTTTCGTTGTCACTTTCAAAAAAATTTCTTATTTTTTATCTTGAAAGCACTTAAGCAAAAATATGAAGTTAAAATTCTTTTAGCCTTTTGTGGTTTCGAAATTTGCTTTTATATTCGTTTTCTAATTTCCTAAAAAAATTACTTTATTTTTCCATAAATAATAATAATAATAATAATAAATTGTTATTTTGTGAAAAAAAGTAATTTGATTTGATAATTGGCTTTTCCACATAGTGAAGAATAAGTAATTTATCTTTATATTTTGAAAAATGTTTTAACATCGATTTCACGTTAGTGTTACATTGTTTATAATACAGTGTAACATAAGTTTTTGTTGTTACATAATTCGTTAATTTGTGCTCATTGTCTACTCTTCGTTCATGTGTTATCTTTTATCTTCTGTTTAACTTCTCCTTTAGGCTCTATTCAAAGCTCTACTAAAATGATCTCTGAAAAAGGCCCTGGATAGAAATCCATCGCGACATTGACTCGACGATTTCTACACAGACATATTTTCCATGCTTTTCTCCTTTATTTACTCTGAATGAATGTTTTCCATGAAAAGGACTTGAGGACTGAAAATTAATGTTATCATTGTGTAATCTAGGCTCAATCTCAGAATCCTTTCTGTTATTTTTCTGGAATTTTGGTATCATTCTTGTTGGAAATACTAAAATGTTTCAGAACGTTTTTTAAGATTTCAAAGCAGAATCGTAAATTAGGAGAGATAATTAGAGACCATATTGAATAAGATAATAATAGGCTTCGTTTCTGGGAATTAACAGAAGGTATGGAATGTATTAACTTGCACTGAATGAAAATCGATCATAAATAGAAATAATGTTATGAATGAATATATGTTGCGATGTATTTTAAATCTGCCTGTAATAATGATTAGGCATCACGATAAAATAGTATATATCACAGATTGAAATCTTTTTATTAGATTTCTCATATTATCTGAGATATGATTGAATTAACTCTGCAGTTGAAACTTTCAATATCTCGTAGCTTATATGATTTGGACACACACACATACAAGTACTCACTAGATGGTTCCTATATAGATCATAATAAAGAGACTCATTTCAGTTTTTTTGGTGCTCTACATTTATTAATTAATAATAACATAATGAGCAATGAACAAGTAATTTAGGTTTTCAGTGTGTGTTTTAGCTTCTACTTGAGTATATTCAATCTTTCTTTTCATATCAGAAAATATGTAGAAAAATTTAAAAAATCTTCAAAAGAAAAATCATAGTCAAAATGTAGTATTAAAGTTTATCTCTTAATTTAGTGAAGTATAAAGTTTTTAATAATAATATGGTGAAGTTTGTTTCTCCATAAGCATCCATCTTCTAACAGTTTTTGGATTTAGTAAAATATTTTTTACCACTTTTATTTGGAATACTAAAATATTTTTTTTTTACATTTGAATGAATTGGGAAGGATTGTAAATCAAAAAATAGTCTTGGTTTAAATGCAATGTTTTTTTTTATTTGTGAACATTTTCAAGACCACTTCGTAATTTATTTATAAGTTTAGATAACTTTAAAAAAAATTGAAAGAACTGGAACAAAAAAAAATCATAGAAAATACTCCATTAATTTTTAAGATACTTTGTCCAAAATTTTCATATTTCAAAAAGAAAATGCTCATGCTATAAATATTCCAAAAGAGCTCGGAAGCATCTGATAATTATAAAAAAAAAGTGGTCAACCAACCCTCTAAGCCAGTGGTCCTCAATCATTTTCCCCTCATGGAACCTTGAGAACTTTTAGGTGTTGTAGAAGTCCCATTTCACACACACACTTAGAAAAATGTATTGTGTAAACTAATAATTAAAGTTGATCAAAATATTAGAGGTGTTTCATGTAAAGAAATATTTTTAAAAAATGTATTGTATTTCTTATAAAAAAACGTAACGTAATTTTTTAATATAATTTACTAACACCCACATATTAAAAATATTAATTTGTCATCCAAGTGTCACCTACTCATACTTGTGCTGGGATGTTTACTTGCATATTTTTACACAAAATGTTGAAATCTAGATTTAATGAAATTATCTGCAAACTTTTTTCATATTCTGCGTTTAATTAGATTTTAAAATTTGTTTTTGTAGTCGATTACGTTGAGAGAAAAATGTTTCACTTCAATACATTGTCTTAAATGGCATTAACCCTCTCGCTGCGCATTCCGCGAATTCCAGGAGCAACATAGATGTAACAAAATTTGCGCAACCCGCGATTTCTGCGGGTATGCATTTGTTCCAACTATTTAGCAGTGCAACCCGTGTTGCTCGTGTTAATGTTTTTTTTATGTTCATATATTTTTATGATCTAATTCTATATTTTAAAATAAAAATTCTTTTACAAAAATTTTTTTTATACTTTAACTCTAAAATGTAGATTTAATATTTAGAATTGGAAAAGGTAATAAAACCCAACGCAATTTTCGAACCTCCTTTGAAAAAGTGACTACGCAGCGAGAGGGTTAAAATGCTTATAGTTGTGTGAGAAATCCTGTGGGTTTTGCACCTAAAATGTAGATGTTTATGCTTCAGTTTATATTTTAATGTCGAATCAATTGATATATCGATAAGTTGTTCTCTTTCTTTCATTATAGTTACTTTTTTCTTCAAATGAAAAAGGGCTAATTTTCCATTAGAAACCTATTTAGCTTTGCAAAGCATTGTACGAGCATAAAATGAATTTGTGGAACCCGAGATAGTAAACATTAAAATATTCTTCTAGTTACTTAGGAAGAATGAGCGTTTTTTAATATATTGTTTTATTATACTATAAAAAAGAATATTACTAAACACAAAGTTATGTATAAATAAAATTTTCAAATTTATTGACTGGGATTAGTTTTAGATTGTTGTGGTTAAACAAACTTCACAGAAAACGTGAATCTATTTTACGTCACATTTATAATTTTCTTTTCGATTTTTTTTATTGTGAATTGTGAAACTCCTGGATATGCTTTATGGATCCCCAGAGTTCCTTGAAACATAATTTGAAGATCATTTCTCTAAGCGAATCCATATTCCACTAACATCCCCATATATCTGTCACAATTTTCTTTTCTCGAAACTGTATATACACTTTACTAAAAATCGCAAATAATGCATATTTTACCAGTTTCTTTTTAAAATCTAAATTACTCTTTACGTTAAAAATTTAAAGTTTCATGAAATATATTGTCGACTTTGGAAGAATATGTTTTCATTGTGAAAAAGAGGATATTTTTTGAAAGTATGGATTTAGGTGCTTGGAGTCATTTATCAAAGGATTGTAGTCTTCAGACAGAAAATAAGCTGGAAAGCTCTAACAAACATGTAATTTGTCTCCATTTAGTGTTTCTGAAATAAAATACTCATTTTCTACATCAGATTGAAAAGACATTGGCTAAATATATAATTCATTTAAACATACTGTGAGTACTGTTGGTATCAAAGTGTTCTGAAAAATGCAATTGAAGGAAAATATTATAACTGCTTTGTATATATATATGCACACACATACGTGTTGCTTAATTATGTATATAATGTTAACTTATTAACATTATGTAATTAGGCAACAATTAAGCTAATTAACTTAAACTACCTAATTTAATGTAAAACTTCTTGAAAAAAAATAGAAAAAAATCCAGGACAGAGGTAGCCACGGTACTGTTTTAGTAAATTATTAGAATTAGGGTTAAGAAAAAAGAACGTCAAATTTCCCTCTATCAGCCCTGTTACTGGGCATAGTTAAAGTTTAGAAGAGAGAGAAACACAATAAAGCCAAATAATATAATGTACTTTAATAAATGTAAGAATACTAAATTATTATACATTAAATTTGAAACAGCATTTTCCAAAATTATCATAAAAATAGCTTATCGTACTGAATAGAACCGATATGAATAGAAATCTTCGAAACATTTAATAATAAACACATTATTCCATGCAATCCACAACATTTATGTTAACAATATGAAAACATCGGTTTTTTTTCTTTGTAAAAAAAAGAGTCTAAAAAAAAATCCAAATTAAATTAAATATATAACATATTTTTCAAATAATGATGTCATTCTTGTCTCACATTAATCTTGTGACTGATTAATTACTTATTTCATCATGTTTCTCATGAACAGTCAAAGACGGTACCTTAGTATGAGTGTTTATGACCTAATCAAAAGAAAAATTGTACATATTATACTTATGTTGCAAAAGTTTCAATATTAAGGTATCCGAACATGTTGAAATGACCAAATTCGTGGTCAAAACACATATTTTTTATATTTTATTGAATAGAGCTATCTCTTGTGGCTTTACAAAGTTAAGTTACCTGAGGCCAAGTTACAATCAATTTTATAAAATAAGAAAAACCGAAAGTGGGACTTTAATTTACCAAAAATGGCTATTTATATTGTTCAAAATCTATATGGTGAGTCAGATAACTCTAAATGTATGAATGTTTCTTTATAAAACCTTTTGAACCTGATATTTGTATTATTTTCAACAGAATGTTCTAAAATATTTCTCTTATTGTATGAATATTTTTTAGTTATCGTATGTTATTTAAATAATGGCCTTGTAAAGAATATCCATTTCTTATACTATTTATTCAATCAGCTCTAAATTTTTAATTTTTTTAAAAAAAATTAATGTTTTAGTACATTCTCTAGATATATCTGATTTTTTTTAGTAATACTTTTAATGATATAAGTTGATTCTGTTTTCTTTAATTGCTTTGAAGTTTTTCAAAAGTTTTGCTAAACAGTCACTTATAATTGTGATTTTCGTAAAATTTAGATAATTTTTTAAAATATTGTTAGTTAAATAATAGTATTTATTGATTCTTATAATAGCATTTATAATATTTTAGTATGTTTTTTTAAAAAAAAAATACTCCGAAAGTGTTCGGATACCTTAAAGATGTTGAAAAACCTGTAACTTTAAAAGTTAATTTACCACTGAAAAAACATCGATATTCGTCATCTAGATATTACAAAAGGAACATCAAACCTAAGAGACATTTCATATGTATTAAATATACTACACAATATTCAAATCTCATTTTTAAAATTAATAGAAAATTAAACATATATGAATATAAATTTATGAAAGATAATTTTAAAGTTGCGTTTTGTGTTTTGCATTAAGAAGTGCAATAATATTAAAATAAAATCATGGATCAAATATATATGTATTTACTTCTTTTCTTCTAAAATTTGAAAATAAATACCATATTTTAATAAATGTTTACGACGACTATTGCATTGAAAAAAGCGTTTCCTATGCATTTATACAAATCTTCATGATAAATTATCTCATTTAAGCACTATGCATGTACCTAAATAATAGTTATTTGCTCTACATGTTCGCAAAAGACATACAGTGTATGAATCTGACTGTGAAATGAAGACAACTTTCGTAAGCAAATAAGAATTACATTTTCATCAAACAGTTTATAAATATTTTGTGGGAAAATTGACCTTTTTTATCTTCAAATACTTCTGCCGTACAGAGAAAACATGTCATTTTATTAAACTTTAACCTTTTCGTTTTAAATAATAAGTTACTCATCCCTTTAAAAGTCTACTATAAACAAGCAGAAACTATAAATTTTTCAGAGAGTTGGAATGTTTTCCTGGAATCTATTTAGTCTCCTGGCACAGAAGAGTGAAAAACGACTTTTTTTAAGAGAGAATCTCTGATCAGAAATAAAATCTGTGAACGTAGGGTTTCTCAGAACTTTCCGTATACAAAAGTCTTACAAATTCTTTTTCAGACATTGAGCCAATGTGGAATTCACTCTGTCACAAGTCATTTATAACTTCCGAATATTTTACCACTGAAATCTACCAAAAGTTTTCTTAGGTCAAAAATAAATCTATGTTTTCTTGGTTAGTGTTCGTATATTTATATTTACAACTTCACTACTAGATACCATATGCTTATAGAACAATAAATATTGTCAATTTTTTTTGTTTCACTTTCTGAGTATTTGTTGGTAATTAGGTAGTTTATACTGCGCATAAAAATGAGACAGTTATTATTATTATTTTGGCTTTTAAGTACAAAGAATAAATAACTGAATATCTGATTTTGAACTTAGAATACATAAACTCCCTCATGACAATTATTTTTCTTTTTGTAAACAAAATGCGCTTTATTACTTTTAAAAAACAATTGAGGGAATTAAGAGTTTAATTTTAAAGGAAATAAATTTACTTTAGAATGTATATTGTTGATTTATTTAATATTGAACTTTAAAGTAAAATCTTTAAAATATTTTTTTAATAGAATGCATTTTTTTTCATTTATATGAAATATATTAATTATAGTCTTATTCAAAGTCTTTTTTTTCTAATGGGGCTGCGCATTGATATTTTAAACCTAGTACATTCCCCAGGAGCTGGTATCACTTTTTAGCGCTACATCATGTAGGCAAGCAATTTTAACGCCCAGTTTCTCCACAGAGGGAGGCACCTGAGCTCTTGACGATGCGAACCTTTACTAGGATTTCATTTTGCCGAGAGCATCCAAGTCAAACAGACACTCTATTGATCTTTTACATGCCGTATAATCATACGACATGGCCGCTGTTGATTTTCTGCATCACGAAAATCCACCGACTTAGACCGGGGTCGAACCCGCAACCTTGGGAGTAGAAGGCCAGTGACAAACCAACCACGCCACCCAGCCGGCGATTTTAAAGTCTGATAAATATTGTCTCTTGAAATATATTTCCAACTTAGCAGGCGCACAATTAGCAAGCAATTTCCCAAGCACCATCCATTATTGCTTACATAGGAAATGCTGGAAATTTTTCCAAGTAGCTTCGAGTGCTGGAAGCGTACTTTAAGCAATTAGTTTTAATCAATTATTGGTTCAATTTGACAAAATGATGCAGTTCCTATCATGTAAAAAAAGGCCCATACCTTTTAAGGCACAATGCCTTTTTCAAAACATGGCTAGATGGTATTAACAGTTTTGTGCCACACTTGAACTCAATGAATGGAATTGTGACTCATCTGAATAAACATCATATTTTCATTCATTTAGCGTCCAACTGATTTGTTCACTAGTCATGCTGAGGTGCTTTAGTAAAGGAAGTAATGTTACTAAAGGCACTTTATTTGGTATTCTGCTGTCAGGGACGTCTTAAGGCATGGGCCAACTGGGCCCAAGGATTCACCCTCGATGGAGGCCTGGTTTCGTTATCTACTCAGTCTTAATAAGATCATGATCACAATAGTTATAATGGTCAAATATTATTCCCAAGCACATTCTTCCAAAAAAAAAGAAGAAAAAAAAAGAGAGAATTTCAAACTGCATGGTAAATGGCAAATGTGGCAAGACAGTATTATTACGTGATGACAGATTTCCATGTCTAGTCTTAGGCTTAATACCATGAACAATCATTCAACTCATTTAGCAGAAATGCAGCCATCAGTCGAAACGGTTTGTGCCTAGGTTTGTGAGATTGTGAGTCATGCACATTTATTTATTTCTAATTACCCTTTGTACGAGTATTTGGCATTGCGTGCTATACACTGTCTATTTTTAAAAATCCCAGGTAGGGAATACTTTTACTTAGGGCCAAGGGCCGCAGAAAATCTTAAGATTTCTCTGATCCCAACGCCTAAAAAAGAATTAAGGCATCCCTGTCTGCTGTCATATCCCGTCAAGACCAATTTCCCCTCAAACGCACGTCTTTCTCACGCTTTATATTGGCATTTGTTGGAGAACTGATTGTGACTGGTTGCTTTGCTTATTTTAGGCAGACGTCCCAGCCGTTAGCTATTAAGAAAATGCAGTTGGTCCCTACTTTTTCCACGATGGGATTTAATGTCAAAAGTCAAACACAGTACTTGCTATAGTTTGTTGTCAGTCCGATAGTTCATGATGGCAAAAGCTATAGTCATAAAAGTGGTGTATGGGAACAGTAAAGTTACCATGTGCTACTAAAAGACTACTTACAGTGACATCTGGTATACAAATTTAAAGTTGGCGTTCTTCTGTCAAAAACAGTACGAGATACTTAAAAAAAGTCAATTACAATGTTGTTCAGCAACATCGGTCTATTACAAAAAACATCTCGCGCAAAAAGTTATACAAATGAAAGCACAAAGCACACATGGGTTTGATAACTGAATAAAACTGCACTTCCGACAGTAAGGCTCATGTATTTGTCATGCTCAAAATGGTGTCCTTCAGCAACAATGCACATCTGGACACGGGTGAGAATTTCCCGCTGCACTTTCTTTAACATGACACTTGACACGCTTGCAAAAGTATCCTTAATTCAGTTCGAAGTTCCTACGTTGTTGATGGAAGGGCTGCACGCACTCTTTGTATGATGTCTCATCAGAGATAAAAGTTCAATGGATTCAGGTCAGGTGATCGTGCAGGTCATTCAATGCAAACACCATGCCCGATGATTCGTTACTGAAATATGTCTCAAATGTACTGTGTGACACGTGATACCTTGTCAGGAGGGGTACAGTTGTGTTGGAACCGTGTATTCCTTAGGTCACTCAACCGCAAATCCGCTAGGTATCAGGATTCCATTAACATGCCCTTGTAAAATACCGGGACAATCATCCTGTTTTTGAATATTCTTCACCAGATATTTATCGACCAGCGAACTTGATGTCGAACTTCGACAGCACGCCTTGGATTATCCAGTGAACAGAAATGGATATTGTGCTTATTGTGCATAGTATTACGAGCAAAGGATGACTTATCCATCTATATGATGTCGACAAAATTGTTGGTTGGACTTCCAAAAGGTTCATAATAAAGTTGCACAGTCAAAGTTGTAGACCCACGCTGGACACTGTAGAATGAGGGAGACTTTTTTTTATCCAATGGGCTGCGGATTGGTATTTTTACCATTGCAGACCTAGTACATCCCAAGAGATGGTATCACTCTTTTGTGCGGCGCCGTATAGGCGGATACCAATCACCGCAGGTAATTTTGATGCCCAGTTTCCTCCACAGAGGAAGGCACCTGAGCTCTGACGATGCGAACGACTGAGGGAGACTGAATGCCCTAATAATTTCTGAAAAAGAATGCCGAATGCATCTATCTCCATATTGCATTATATATTCAAAGTGTGTTAAAACACATCATACATCTATACTCAAGTCAAATGACATAGACATGGTTCAGTTGAGTACAAATGGAAGCTGTGTGTGACTTGTACTGACTTCTTATATATTTATTTTCTACCATCGGACATTTGAACGTTGCTATTCCATGGCTTTTGTCAATTCATTATAAGTTAGTTGATCTAGCTACCGATCGATCGGTATTTATTTCTCTCTCTCTCTCCCTTTTCCCTCTCTCTAAATATATCCTCTTCACTGTCATATCTGGCAAGACAGCCCATTGTGGGTCAGTGCTTTCCTTTGAAGATTCCTCCATAATGTTTACTTTGTTTTCATAGATTTCTCGTTTATAATCCCAAAGTCTGATTCCACTGAGTTTGCCCATCTCAGACTTGGTCTCCCACGCTTCCTAATTCACAGTGACTTTGAACTGCAGTACCTTTTTGACAACATTGTCATCTGGCATTCGAATTATATGGGTTATCCACTTCATTCTACTTACTTTTATGCATTTAATGATGTCAGGTTGTTAAATTCTATGTAATTCAAAATTGCCTTCTTCTCCAGCTATTGTTTTCGTTTACACTTCCAAGTATATTTCGAAGAATTTTTCTCTCAAAAGATGCCATTCGAATTTCTTCCAGTTTTGTTATTGTCCTTCAGATGGTTTAATAAGAGATTTATAAGTTAAACATTTTGTGTTTCTTGAAA
>BMAO01033638.1:0-60216 GCA_019973975.1 Trichonephila clavata | reverse complement strand
AACAATATATTTGAAAAAGCTCACTTTGTAACGAATGGTAATAGAGCGCCCTCTTCTGGCCATGTGACACTTAACCAGTCAGCCTGCCACCTCGGGAAGAAGGATGTGCCAATGTCCCCCGCGCAAACCCTTTGTATTTTATAGTATTTCCTGTTTTTATGTAATTGTAACGTGCTCAATTAGAATGTACCACCAATTAAAATTATTTGAGCTAGCCGCCGGAGTTATTTTTGAGTATCGGTTATAAAAGTGTCGCCCAACTTACGGCCAGAATTATTATTTAATTTTAATATGACTACTAGTCTAACAAAGTTATCTTCAATATTCTGAACTGCTAGTTCATGAAGAAGTTTAAAAAAGTAATTTCTGAAATTGTAGCTACCGGCTACGAAGAAATTTTCGGATTACTAGAAAATTTATATTTCCTACCGGGAAATTAGAAACTTTGGATTGCATTCGTCTTCACGGAGCATCAGCTAAGTTTTCTTTTCTTTTGTTTTGTTTCTGATTCATTTTGATCTTTTATTGAATTTTACTTGTGTTTTTATATTTTATGGTATAAATATATAATAAGCATGATTTATTAGTCTATTTCATTTGAGTAATTCTTTTCCCTAGTAAGGAAACTCTTTTACTTTTGTTCATTTCCTGTGATTTATGACTATTAGTGTACTTGTTTGGGGAACTTACTTCTTACCCCCACTTCTGACCTTGAGCTTTCACTGCTTGTTTTCGTTCACGAACAAGACGTTTTGTTACTAAGGGTCCCCCCTTCGATTTTCTGTCTCTCACCCCTTGCCTGGTGAAAATCAGACATTCTTTTTTTTCTCTTGTTTTTTTGGAACTCGGAATTCAGCATCCGCTGTTCGTTTTGTAAAATTTGTTTATCCTCGATATTTTTCACTTTTTTTTGTTGACTCTTTAAGTTACTTATGACGCCAGAGTGTCCGGAAATTGATATTTCCTATTTAGTATTATAATTGCATGTGTTTTTTTATTGAATTTTAGTGTTATGAAATTGTGTTTTATTTCTAACTATATTAAAGAATTTTGTTCATATATAAAATATATGTGAATTAAATGAAAGAAATTATTTTCTTTTTTTGTTAACAAAAAGTATAGTAGAAAAGTATTTTTATTTTTATTCAAAAGATTCATTCATAGGTTTTGTTTGGACTTTGAATTTCATCAGAATTTCTTTTATATGTAAATTATTTTTATTTTTAAAGCTAAATGTTTGCATTCAGTCAAATATCTACAATATTTTAAACAGTATTTTTATTCCTTCAAAGGAATAGTTTATATGTTGTTTTGGTTAAGTGCATCAGAATTTCTATTTATTTCAATTTTCATTTTGTTTCAAAGTTTAGATTTTCTACCCTGTCAAACATCTATAATATATATTTTTAATAGTATTGTGTTCGAATATCCAATTCTTATTATTTTAGGGATTAGTTGATGCGCAATTATAAAGGTTAACTATTTTAAAACTAAATTAACTGCATTTAATTTGCGGCTGTCGGATTTTATAATTGACCCTTTTTTTTTCTTCTCAAAAGTTAAAAACAATGGCGTATCTTGCTAAAGCGCGCAAAGAGGACTTAAAAACACTAGCTACAGAATTGGGCCTCGAAGTAGGAGAAATAATGCGAATAATAGATTTTAAAAATTTAATCATAACTTCAAAAGACTATGATGAACAGTTTACTAAAACTCTTCTAGAAACAACTATTAACACAAGGGTTCGGGCAGAACGTGAGGAGAAGGAGGAAAATGAGTACAAACGAAAACAAGACGAACTAATATTAGAACTAGAACGCATGAAGTTAAGCATGACTGCTACTTCTTCAACTAACACTAGTACTGCTGCCACAAAGAAAATAAATATCCAGCACCTTATACCCAGATTTGTGGAAACTTCAGACATTTCCACCTATCTAAAAATATTTGAAAGGCAGTGTGAGCAAGTTAACATAGAGGAAGTCGATTATATAGCCCACCTTCTACCTATGTTACCTATTGATATTTCCAATATTATCTTGCGGGAACCTAAAGAGAAATCAGGAAATTACGAGTACATTAAGCAAGTGCTGCTCTAAAGATTCAAGTTGAGTGCTGAATCGTTTCGAATTAAGTTCAGTACTCATCAAAAACAACCCGAAGTTCTGTGGAAGGACTTCGCGTACGAGCTAAACAATTACTTAGAAGAATGGCTACATAGCCTAGAAGTGAACGACTTTAACTCCCTTAAGGATTTGGTTCTTACCGATCAGCTTAAGAGAAGAGTTTCGAGGAACGTTAAAGAACATTTCGTGGATATCTGGGGAGATATTAAAAGCTCATTTGAGCTAGTACAAAAATTAGACGATTATGAAATTGCTCGAGGTAAGACGTCGAAAAATAAAGTTTTACCAGACGTAGGAAGAACTTATTTTCCCTCAAAAACAAATAAAGAAAGCAGTATAAGAAGGAGAGATAAGGCAAAGGAAGCACCAAGAAAACCATTTGGAGGGCATTCGCAATTTGAAAGCCGAACTCCTTTGTCCTGCTATGGATGTGGAAAGCCCGGTTACATCAAGTCAAAATGTCCTGACTGCAATCCTTCAAAGGGTGATCCAGCTCACTTTGGAATTCTGCGAGTTAACAGTCTCTCTCCTTCCAACAGAAATGCTGTACTCAGGATCAGCATAAATGGAGTCTTAGGAACTGCCTTTGCGTACAGTGGTGCAAGTCATTCGATTGCAGGAGAAACTCTTTGCAGTATCCTTCTGCAACAAGAAGCTGCTTTTGAGAAGACAGTCATATCCCTATCCTTTGCTGATGGAATCGTTACTCAGAAAGAAGTTCTACGTACATTTCAAACCGTTCTTCTGGAAGGCAGAAAGTTTAAAAACCCCTTTATTCTTTTGCTTGATGCCAAAAACAACTCCACTCTACTTGGAGTTGACTTTCTCGAAAATGCTGGAATAGTTCTAAATTTCAGAAAGAACTGTTGGACTTTTTGTGACGATTCCCGAAAATCGTACAATTTCGTAACGCCTTATCAGAGTACATCTGTTAATGTACTTCCTGTGGCGATAAATAACTGTCAATTAAGGGAAGATGAAGGACAAGAACTCCCTGGTTCTCAGCGTACGGAACTAGATAGCTTTCTTAAAAATCACTACTCTATCTTCGAAGTAGGGGGAGAAGCTACTCCATTTATCGAACATAGCATCAACACTGAAAACAACTCACCAATTTCAGTGCCTCCCTACCGGATGAATTCAGCCAGGAAGGAGTTGTTGAAGAAAGAGTTAGATTCTCTGCTGCAACAAGGCATCGTAGTAGAATGTGAATCTCCGTAAGCCTCTCCCGTTGTTTTGATTCCAAAACCAAATGGCAGCATGCGTCTCTGCATAGACTACAGGAAGCTGAACGCTCAAACCGTCTCAGATAGTTATCCTTTGCCTCGGATGGATGACTTTCTTAACGAAGCTAAGCCAACACCTTATATGTCGACTATTGACTTGCGTTCAGGATACCACCAAGTAAAAGTTGTGGCAGAGGATCAAGACAAAACTGCTTTCACATGCCCTTTTGGTATTTACAAGTTCACTCGTATGCCATTTGGATTACGAAATGCACCTGCAACCTTCCAAAGGTTGATAGACAAATTCCGTTCAGGATTAAACAACGTGCTAGCATTGTCATATCTAGATGACATCATAATATTGTCTCCAACCTTCCAGAAACATCTTTCTGACCTAGATCAAGTTTTTAAACTTCTTTCATTATGTAAATTAAATGCAAATAGAGAGAAGTGCAACTTCTGTTGTAAAAGGGTGAAATACTTAGGACATTACATCACTAAGGAAGGCATCTCCGTTGATCCTCAAAAGACAGCTGCTATCGCAGATATGACGTCCCCAGCCTCTGTTAAACAAGTGCAAAGCTTTGTACAAACCTGTTCCTGGTATCAGCGATACATTCCAAACTTTTCTCAAATTGCAAAACCGCTAACAGACTTAACGAAGAAAAATGCAATGTGGAAGTGGGGTTCTGATCAAGAAGAAGCTTTCAGAGAGCTAAAATCAAAACTAGCATCTCCTCCTGTCCTTAAGCCAGCTGACGGTACCAAGCCGTTTGTCATCCGAACAGATGCCAGTAGCGTTGCCCTCGGAGCAGTTTTACTCCAAGGAGAAAAGGATGAGGAACACCCAATAGAATACGCAAGCCGACTACTTTCGTCCTCGGAGCGAAATTATTCTACCACAGAAAGAAAAGCTCTTGCAGTTGTGTGGGCCCTTGAGAAATTTAGAGGTTACGTTGAAGGACAACCTATTAGACGTTCCTCTGACCACCAGCCTTTAAAATGGTTATTATCTTTGAAATCTCCCACCGGAAGACTTGCAAGATGGGCACTACAGATCCAATCTTATAATCTGACTATCGACTATATTCCCGGAAGATCGAACTTTATTGCGGACTTATTGTCTAGACCCACGTCAGAACAAGAGAAAGCAGACTGTGACATTCTTGCTGTTTTCGCCGATTTTCCCACACGCTCACCTAAAGAAGTTCGCCAAGAACAATTGAAGGATGATGAGCTGAGGAAAATAATTGAATGTTTTGAAAACAATGAAAAAGGTGTTAATCTTGCCAACTGGTCAGAAAGAGGATACCTCATGAATCAAGGAATTTTATTCCGTTACTCACCTACTTCTGAAAGTGAAGAGGCCCAGTTAGTTGTGCCAATTCACGAAAGAAAAGAGATTTTAAAAATTCACCATGATGCCCCAAACACAGGTCATTATGGAGCCGATGGAACGTTTGATAGAATCTCCAAACGGTATTATTGGACAGGTATGCGTTCTTACATCACTGATTATGTAAAGAATTGCGCAGAATGCAATCGCTACAAACCCTCCAACCAAAAGCCTTCCGGACTCTTACGTACACCTGTGTATTCTCAACGTTTCGAGACAATTTCCATTGATCTGTTTGGACCTTTGCCTGAGAGTCCATCAGGAAAGAAATGGATATTTATTGTTGAAGACTGTTGCACAAGATGGGTTGAACTTTTTGCCCTCACTCAAGCCACTGCTAGAGAGTGTGCTACAACTCTAATGGAAGAAGTTATATTACGATATGGCTTACCCAGAAGATTAATTAGCGACCATGGCTCTCAGTTTGTGGGTGCCGTCATGCAGCAACTTTGTTTCATACTGAACATTGATCAAGACATTATTCCTGTTTATCATCCTCAAGCAAATCCTGTTGAAAGGAAAAACCGTGACCTTAAACCAAGAATTGCAATCTTAGTTCAAAATCGATACGATGAATGGGAAGATAAGTTGCCGTCTATCCGTTTCGCTCTGAACAGTGCCAAGTGTGATACCACCGGTAAAACTGCTGCTTACCTGCAGTTTGGACGAGAAATGAGAACTATAGATGATGTGACCAACGACTTTCGAGCCATCATAGAAAATGAAAATTTCGTTCCAGAGATTACCCCATATTTGAAAAGATTGGCAAGAATTTCTTCTGAAATCCGTGAAAGAATTGAAGAGAAACAAGATCAGCGAAAGGCCTTCTATGATAAAAGACATCGTCCTGGTCCCTTGTATCATCCAGGTGATAAGGTCTGGGTAACCCTTCACCCCCCTAGCAATGCTGCCCAGAAGAAAACAGCTAAATTCATGCCTAAAAGAGATGGACCTTATATTGTTGTGACTCAACGCTCTCCGACGACTTATGAAGTTGCAAATCCAAACAACCCACATGAGGTTCTGGGACCTTATCATTCATCTGCTCTTCGTCCATGCATAGACAAGGAAGCCACTCCAGTGATGCCTCTCAAAAAAAGGGGAAGACACAAGAAAGACAACTCTGCTGGTTCTTCATCGAGGACGATATCTAGGAACCAGAGGGGGAGTGTAACGAATGGTAATAGAGCGCCCTCTTCTGGCCATGTGGACACTTAACCAGTCAGCCTGCCACCTCGGGGAAGGAAGGATGTGCCAATGTCCACCCGCGCAAACCCCTTTGTATTTGTATAGATTTTCCCCTGTTTTATGTAATTGTAACGGTGCTCAATTATAATATACCACCAATTAAAATTATTTGAGCTAGCCGCCGGAGTTATTTTTGAGTATCGGTTATAACTTCATTTTAAATAAAAAAGTCTAATTAATATACAGAAAAACGTTTAAGTCTGTACATTTAATATTTTATGAGAAAAAGGCACATAAAAATGCTCAATTTAACATTAGCGGGATAGGGGATACCGACTTACCGTTCAATACACATTTCCTAATTTATATTTTATTTACCTCATATTGTTTTCTTAACTTTTTGTTCATTTATTTCGACTTCGTTTCCTAGGATGGATTTCAAACATCTCGTGCTCATTTCCTAAATTTGGTTTCATTTATTTCATGTTCACTTTCAATAACCTGAATTTAATTTCATAATATTTATTTCACATATATGCCTCACGGTTGTTGCGGACTTTGTTAGATTATTTCGTACAGATATTACAGTCTTAAATGTGAAAATTCGTGAAACACCTGCAAAAAGAAAAGAAAAACTACTTTATTATTTAAAATAATGACAGAGTGATATGTTTAAAATATCCATGTATAAATTATTTTAAATTAAATTTCGAAATGAAGTAATAAATAAAAATACTGTACAAACGAATACAAATTTTTGTTTCCTATATCAAAAACCTCTCTTGATATAAAGTGGCACACGCAATGCCATAAATATTTATGTAAATTCAAAATAAGTTTACAGCTTGCCATGCAGCGTATTAAAATTTTAAATTACAAATTCAAAGTTAATACAAACAAGTAAGCAAAAATAACAAACACAAAAACCTGTAAATAAACTTATAATGCCCATAGGGGTTAGGTTATTCAATTACATTACGATGTTGCCTTCTAAACATGTTTAGGTTTCCTGAAATTTTTTTTTTATTGAATGAAAAAGCTGAACTTTTTTAAGCATCGATTATGTATATAAATACCTATTTTATTTTCAACGTATTCTAAATGAAAAAGTTTTGTTTTTGTTTTAAATGGGGTTGCGCTTGTATATTACAATATAAATTTCAGCAATTCTAAAAATAAACGAAAATTTTTTCAAACATGTAAGAAGTAATGATTTGGTCAAAAATTCCTTGCACTTTTTATTCAAATTATTGTGATGATATTTCCCTCTAGAACTTAAAAAAGCTACTGAAATTCTCGAATATAATATTAATGAACACTTTGAGTATATTATATATCTTGATTTAATTTAGAAAATTGGATTGAGAATTGTTTGAACGAATGAGTGGGGGTTGCCTAATGACTAGTAAGGAAATATCTTAACTCGAATCAGATTTATTAATTATTTAATCGCACTCTGAACGAACACTAGGATAATTGGTGACGGCTCTCTTAACTACGGCAGGAGGACTAGGACGTAAGGACCAGGGCTCGAATTAACAACTCGCCTGTAACAAAACCGGTCACGAGTTCACGACATTGACCACTCGGCTACCGCTGCCACGCAGCAAATGTGGATTGGTGATGAGTGAGAGAGTGAATGTATTAACGTCGCACTGTTCGGCTACACAAGGCCTTTTGGCGACGGACCTCGTCATTCCGAACCATGGCTAAGTCACGAGGACGATACCTGAGCTGGAAAACCCACTCCTAACTACCACACCACACCAATGGGAGGACGTTTTGAGCTCTCTACAGATTTAACGTGCATTGCTCCCTTACACGGCGGGTCTTCAGTGGTACTGGGCTCGGACTCATGACACGCCAGCCACGAGTACGTTACCTTGACCATAAGGCTACAGGTGGAATGGAGGATTAACAATCGTAAGTGAGCAAGAATAAAATGTCCTCTAAGGAACGGTATGTTAAAAACACAGTTTCAAAAGTTTTGTTCTTATTTTCTTTTTATTGGAAAGAAAGCATTTTACATATTTGGATCATGATTAAAAAATGGATCATGATTTGATCATATTTGGACCCAGATTATTCAAACACTAATTAACTTACATGTATGTAATGAAAGCGAAAGAAAATTATATATACATGCATTGTAAGAAAATAACGAGTAGATCAGAAGTTCTTAAACATTCGATCGCCTTGAACCCCCTATACGTATTAACCTGACTTCATGGGCCTCCAAGATTTTGAACATCTCACCCTGTCCCACAACACATATCTGAGTTATTAATTTCTGTATAACTGTTTCAACAATATTTTGAAAATATTACGCTGTAGTACTTGGCTATGTATTGGGTTGATGCATAATAATCCGGCGTTTATACCAGCGCGTTTTTCCTCAGTGAAAAGTAGCGTTTTGTTTATTATTCTTGTATAAAAATAATCTTTTCTGTTGTCTTAGAAAAATGCGTGACGAAAACTATAGTCATTTTCGCCATATTATGCTCTACCACTTCAAGAAAGGATGGAAAGCAGCACAGTCGTTTCGTGATCTCAGCGAACATTTTGGCAAAGGAACAATCAGCGAAAGTCAGTGTAGGGAGGGGTTTGCCCGTTTCAAATCAGGTGATGCCAGCTTGGAGGATAAGCCAGGAAGAGGTCGACCATATTATCGGATTTTGACGATCAGGATTGGAATCGACGATTGGATGACTTGGTGGCCTATGTCAAAGCGTGGATCGCCTCTAAGAATCGTGTCTTCTTCGCTTGTGGAATTGACCATCTGCCAAGCAAATGGGAAGCACTAATTCAAGCAGACGGTGACTACGCTCCCGAATAATCATTTAAACATGTTTTTGTCAAATATTTTTACTGATTTTTTTAAATAAAATTTGTTGAAAAAACGCCGGATAATTATGCATCAACCCAATAGATACAAACAGTGAAAGAAAAAAAAAGAAACGAGCCTTACACAGTAGTCGCATACGATGTGTAACATCTGACATGTTATCGTGATAAATTCGCAATAGCAACTTAAATCCTGAAAAAAATGAATCGAGTATGATTGGAAATAATTTCCTATGGAATAATTATATCTTTAATGAAAATTTTATTTAAAATGCATTACAAGGAGTAATGCAATTTTTTTTCAAAAGTAATTATTCTTGTTCAATTTGGGGAAGAGCGGTAATGATAACTAAAATATGACATATATACTTGTGGTTTCAAAGTTTATAAAAACCGTTGAAAAATCGCATCAATAACAGTCCCACTGTTAGTTGTCGAAACATTTGGATTTGTGTTCATTTCGAGCTCGAGTTCATCATTAAAAAAAACTATGAGTGACTCGGCTTCTAGCAAACTGAAGTTAACTTTAAAATCACCACTCAAAATCATGTAAAGTGAGTGATAAGTTTTTTTTTTTAAAGAGCAAAACCACCTTCGGTATATGGTAAAAGTAAAAAATGCAGGAAATCTTTAATTTTTCGAACCGTTTGATTCGGAGAAATTTATACGACCACCGAAATCTCTGTTTGTCCATTTTCAAATAAGCATTCTGCCGCACATTTGTCCCCAATATCTTAAATAACAATACCCAATCCACTTGTTTCACGATAAATAATATCCATATAGGAGCCACAACATGCGAGTTGTTCTGTTTGCGATAGATCGCAACACCAGCTCCTCTGTGGCCCGGTCGTTTAAATTGTACGCAGCGATCAAAGTCAGGTATCCAAACACGTTCGTCATTATCTTATCACGTCTCTGCCAACATGAGTAACGTACAATTTTGTGAAATAAGGTCGAAATCTGTTTGTGAGCCCTCAGACTTTGACAATTGAGCGTAAGGATCGCAAGTTTATCCTTGGTGAAGTCTAATAAGACTTGCTGGTATGTGCGGATTAGAGTCGAGCGCAAACAAAACCGAGTTTTTTGAATTAGAATATTTTGAAATGCTAAATTTAACAATATAAAAAAGGTTGGCGGCTTGATTTTCTCTGATCCTAAAGTGAGAAAACAAAGATCCCAAGGCCTAGACCGCAGGGGGAGGGAGTCCCTCCCGAATGTAGGAGAAAAAATAGAATTTTTTTTCGATTCATCACTGCCAGGGTAGGGAAGAGACACCACCAAGCGCACTGGTTGATCAAACTAAATAGCACGCGCTTCCCCAACGTCCTGTTACGCATTTCCGTCCCTTTTTATGAAATCACTCCCACAAATCTTCAGCAATCGAGAGGAAAGATGTTACACATCAAAAAATCTAATATGATACATTTAATTAGATCAAAATAATGTTCTTGTAGAGTTTCTTCATTGGGAGTAATTTAGTGATCTAGTTTAGGTAGGACATGTTTAAATTTTTTAATGAGGCCTTTCAGAGTCTGTACAAGAGAAAAATCTTAACAATAAAAGAGAAATATTTGCGAACCTCGGGGGTCCATGGACCACAGATTAAGAACCATTGTTGTAGATGAAAGAGATATCTATCATTTAATACATTGCTTAACCTGGTGGTTTAAAAACTTTTGCAAATCGTATCACATTTAGCTAAAGTTTCTCTGACGGCGCTCTAGTTTGTCAAAGTATAGCTAAATATAAGTGAAAGGGGTAAACTTTAAAAAATTCGGGGGAACCCCTGAAGAGATATCAAGACACACAAAAACCCCCAGGCACCCTTTGGAGAACCCTAGACGGGAAAAAATAATTCGTACTGCTCAATAAATATGGGAAATAAATTTCCAGTCGAACATCTATTCAACGAAGTCGCTAAATCCCGAAAAAAGTTCGATATGTGGAAAATCCGTTAAATGGAGTTTCCTCTCTTAATGTACTTAAGGAACCTCATAAAAAAAATTTAAGTTCATAAACACTATATATTATTTAAAAAAGTAGTTATTCACACTTTTTTTGTAAATTAACATGCATTTATTTCATATATCGTACCCATCAAAAAGAAACCTGCAAGGAAAACAATTTGAAAAAAAAAACATTGCTCAAGAATACTGTACTTTAAACTTCAAAAAATAATTTTACCTTAAAATTTTGTATTAAATAAAATTTTAAATAAAATGTTATAATTTTAAATTAAATTAATTAATCATACATACGACACAAGTTAACCCTAATATAGATTCCACATCACCAAGACAGCCCAGAGGGACGTTCGAAACATCCTTCGGCCACATGTGTTGCCACTCATAGAAGGCCTTCCAGGAGCTATTTGTCAACAGAAAAACCCGTCACACAGCACGGATTTCCCAAGAATGCCTGAGACACATTTCCACCCTTATCTGTCGTGCACAATTCCTAGATTTGTCACCGATACGTGTGTACGTTCGAGACATTCTTCGGCCACATGTGTTGCCCCTCATAGCAGCATCCTAGGAGCTATTTGTCAACAGGACAAACCCGTCACACAGCACGGGTTTCACAAGACTGCTTGAAACAGATTTCCATCCTTTTCTGGCATCCTCGATACCTAGATTTGTCACCGATCGAGCGTATCTGGAATCCTTTAGGGTGGAAAGTTCGCCATCTTGGGTGTTTAGTTGAAATAGAGTCGTGTTTGCTACAAACGTGCAACGAATTTCTACAGGACATCATACAGGACTTGTATGCCACAATGCCCCATCGTATAACATCATGTAATCATGCTAGAGGTGGCGCCCAACAAGATACTAAAACCTCTACTCACATTTGTAATTTTTTCTACAATGGATGATTATTTTTTACATCAACGTTGTACTTACATATGCACAAAATTTCATTCTAATCCGGCAACTCTTTTTGGTGCCCAACATTTTATGGCACTAAGTGTATTTTTACACAAAAATATATAAATTGAAGATGATCCAATTAAATCTATCCATATATTTTTTGCGTACATGTTGAAAGTCTAAAAGCATTGTTGGAAGAAAATGCGTCTGTCGTTACCAGTTTAAAAAGAAAACCATTGGAAACTTAAGTTTGAAATCCTAAACACATTCAGAAAACATACCACACGAAAAATGATTTCTGCATTATTATTATTATGCATGAAATACTGAAAAGATCTAGATTCTTGCTGAAAAAATAGATTTAATTTTGATTATTTATACCTTAAGTGCCTCCCTCTTTCTTTTTTAATCTTTTCTGATGTAGTATCCTTGTGAAATGTGCGTCTTCTCTGTTTATACCAGGCATGTCAAACACGCGGCCCGCGGACCACATGCGGCCCGCCAATACATAGGTTGCGGCCCACGGAGACATTTTACAAAATTTTAAATATCAATCTTTAAAGAGTTTTTTTTTTATTTTTTGGAAATTTATTTTAAAGAAAATCATATTTAACTATCAAAATAACCTTTAAATGAAAATTATTTTTAATATTTTATTATTTTTTTTCATTTAATTTTACTATAATAAATGTTTTCTTAAATGCATTTATGAATATTTTTTGTTATATATCACACTAGGATTCATCGTGAGTGCGACTTTTATTTCTCTTTGAAATGTCCAATCAGCGAGAAACGAATAGCAGGACGTCAGAAGCAATTGAAGTTTTATTTTTCAAAATTTAAAAACGCCAAGATGAGACCAAGACAAAGTGTAGTGTTTACTCAATCGTTTGTGAAGGAAAGTGGATTTTGGTTTTTATTCATATTAAACTAAAAAGTTATTTTAATAAAAACATGATCAAGAACAGAGTACGAAAAGATAACTGAAGATGAACACCCTAATTTTCAAGAAAATTGGGAACTGCAATATCTTTTTCGCCCAAAACAAATAAAATATAAAAATATATTTTATTGTTCCTCACACTGTAAAAACTGTAATTCAGTTGTTAAGGAATTTAACTTTAAGGCACTATGACAAAAATCAAAAAACAAACTATGACAAATTTGTTGTGAATCTTCATGAAAACGAGTTGTCAAAATAGAAATAATTCTTAAAAAATGAAAAAAAAAATTATTCACTAAATTTGTTGAATGAGAGTGAATATAAACTTTGCACTGTTCAGCTACTCGAGGGTTATAGTTATATATATTATCTAGTTATTGTTTATATATATATATATTAAAACTAGTTATATGTTATCACTTTTTTAATCGCAAGCAGATCATTTACTGAACAAGATTAGTGATCGCTGAACTAAAGCTGTGAAATTACCATATTTACTCGAATCTAAGCCGCACTTTTTACCAATGTTAATGCTACTTAAAATCGGGGGCGGCTTAGAATCGACGGGAAAGAAATCTGTAGAATAGGATATTAAGAGCAATTACGGGTTCATGTATGTAATTAAAAGTTTATAATAATGATAAAATTAACTAATTCTTCACTTCTTATTAGTTCTCATTTTAACTTTTAATTTCGTAAAATTTGATACCGATAAACCATTTTACACTATTTTTCATTTTTGACAAAACCTTTTTGAGAATTTGGAGTGTGGCCTAGAAACAAGGGCGGCTTGGATTCGGAAAATAAAAGGTGTTATGTCCAGTACACAAATAAAAAAAAATTAAGTTTTTTTATTTGTGCTGGACATAGTACCCTGAAATTAAGTTTAAGTCGAAATTCTGTAACCAGCAGAGATGATGAAATAGTAGAGATATATAGTCGAGTAGAGTCATATATTATGCATAATACAAATTTTTGATGCACTTAAAGAAGTTTTGAGATGAGAAGTGTTCCTTGAAAAAGTTGACTTGTCCTGCAACTGATAGTTCACTTACCATGACCAGTATTACTAAAGGAGTTGCAAGATTAAAAGAAACAAGTAAACAACATACAAGGGGTGATCAAATGAAAAGGCATGAAACGACATAAAAATGAAACAGTTAAATATTTGCATATTCCGCCAAGGGAGAATGTAGCGAGACATCTCGGGATGCCATTGGAGACTCTGACTGGGATCGGATCATGCGCGGGTGCCCGCATGCGCAGGAGAGAGCGAAGGCTCTTATAAAAAGCGGCGTCCAAATGATGCGAGCACAGAATTACTCGAGCACAGCAAAAGCATTAACTCCGATGTGTACCGTGAGACACTCCGACGCCTACGCAGGTCCATCAAGAACACAAGACCGGGGCTGCTCACGGAGGGTGTGGTTCTGCTCCATGATAACGCGCGTCCATACGTCTCCAGAGTCACACAAATGGAACTGGACAAGTTCCAATGGGAGACGTTGGACCATCCGTCCTACAGTCCGGACATGTCACCCTGCGATTTCCATGTGTTTGGTCCACTGAAGAAACACCTGAAAGGAAAGCGCTTCAACTCGGACAACGTACTCAAGGACACTGTGAAGGACTGGGTCACGTCACAGCCACAGGAATTCTGGGAACAAGGAATCCTGCGGCTTGTTCATCAGTGGGATCGTTGTGCTCAGGCCTATGGTGTATATTTTGAATAAAGTCTATATTTGTACCCACCGTGTCGTTTCGTACCTTTTCATTTGATCACCCCTTGTATTAATAATAATTTGAAACATTTTCATTGTCTTACTCCATAGCAAGTACTGTTCTTAGGCATGTACTTGGATACATTGGACATGTTTTAAAATAGTAAGTAAAATTGTAACAGTATTTGAGCATGTAAACTTTGGTATCGTCGATTTGCTTCATTTCTGGAAGATATAGAATGTGAATTGATCGGTCAACCATATTGTATGAAAGTTCAATAGATTTCATGTCATAAAGTGCTAAAACGATCTTTTAAATTGCTGGATGAAGTCATTATTTTCTTGAAAACAAAAAAAAAACAAAAAATATGAATGCGCTGAATAAAAAGATGAACTTGTAATATGAACTAAAAGATCCTGGCTATCTCAGTTGATGTTACAGGTCAATTTAACTTAAGCTTCAAGCCAAAAATCCTTTTGTTAAAATGTTATTTGATTATGTCAACACTTTCAAACAAAAATTATTACAAACAGAAAGAGAAAACTTGCCTCACTTTTAAAGCTTTCAAAATCTATTGATTAAATCACTAAAATTAATATTTACAGAATATTCTCACTAAAATAAATTGTTAAAAATTGAATTCGATCAAATATTTCCTGATTTTGAAAACTTGGAATTACAATTTCGTTTCTTAATATCACCACCATCTGTCGATATTGAAGTTGTTGATGAAAACTTACAATGGAATTAATTGAAATCTATTGTGATTCTTTGTTGAAGTAAAAATGTTTGCAATTTGAGACTCTCTCTAGATTTTTATACATATTCATCTGTAGATAGGTTTCTTAAAATGTTATTTTTTTACGCGTATAATGAATGGCTATGTTTAGAAGCATTTATTTATGCAAGATTTTTTTCTTTAATGAAAAGTAACAAAAATTCAGAGAGGTCAAGATTAAACGATCAAGATTTTCTTAAAAAAATTACATCAGCTCAACACGTTCTACCAAATTTTGATGACTTGCTTTGAGGGGGAAAAAACGATGTCAAATATCTTCTAAAAGTAATATTAAATTGCATTTCGTATTATAACTTTTATTTTTGTTTTTTTATAAAACATTATATAATATATTGAGTTTTAAAAAAATAATTTTAATCATTCTAAAAGTCCTGTTTTATTGTTTTTTTGAACATTGAAAACATGCGGCCCTCAACTTAATATAAAATAGCTCATGTGGCTCGTGATATCAAATGAGTTTGACATGCCTGGTTTATACTATTCACTACTTTTAGCAATCACACAATTCTGAAACAATGTGCTTTAAAATATTTTATACCGATTTACTTGGATTTTTTTTATTATTTTGTATTTTAGTTTGGTCTCGGTAAATGCATGTCCACCGAAAACTCTCATTCGTCTGTGTGACTTATACGATTCCTATAAGTCCGATTATAATCTGCACACATATCAAGAACCCGGAAAATCTAATCAATATTGTAAACAACACTGGTGCTATGATATTTAAAAATTTTATTTTGAGCGATTCGTCTTTGATGTATCAACCAACATCTGCGGTAATCTCTCAGAAATTTCAAGCTTTGATGGTTTCCAATTCAAAATTAATTTCGCTATTCGATGAGCCACCATCAGATCAAAACTCTCTTGTATGTTCATGTTTTTAGCGAATATACAATTAACTCGTAGTATGCAGTGGATTTTTTTTCAAAATCTTAATAAACTGAAAAGTTTGTTAATTTACCAAATGGATATTAAAGTGTTAGGAGATGATTTTCAGAAATATGTTAAACCTTCAAATACTGACCTTTTCATGGTTGATACGAAAATTGTAAGATTAGCAAATGGCGTGTTTTCAAACTTGAAGTCGTTGATTGCTTTACATTTAAGGAACAACAAAATAAAATTTTTAAAAGAAGTATGTTTCCCAAACCAGCAGCAATCCTGAATCTAAATTTTGAGTAAGTAATTTATTTCCTTTTCTGTTATATTTCGTTTGGGGGAATTTAAAAAATTACAGTATTAGTATTCCAATTAGTAAATATAGCAATGTTCAAAAACTATTAAAATTGAAAGAGATCCAAGTTAAATCTTGTTTCAAAAATAATAAACGATTACACAGATTAAATGTCATCTAGACTGAAAATTAAGCAATTTTGTAGGTTAAAAAACACTAAAAATAAATATGTTGTTATCTGTTTAAAAAAAAGCAGTAGAAAGTTAAACTTGAAACGCTGAATGTGTCGAAAACATATCACAGGAAAAAGTATTTTTGCATTAATATACATGCAAAATAATCAGAAAAAAAAGATGTTGATTATAATTTTTATTTTGCTGAGATAGATTAACTCCTGATAAACAATATTTTAAGCGTTTCCATTTACTTATTTAATCTTTGCAAATTTGTACTTACGAAAAGTGTCTCGTCTGTTTTTTACCGAAGGCGTAACGATTACTTTGCTTTATAGATTTTGTCTGAACAACCCATTACATTTAGCAACCATACAACTCTAAAACAATGTTCTTTAAAATATTTGATGCCGCATTATTTGGATTTTTAATAATTTTGTATTTTAACTTGGTCTCGGGAAATGCTTGTCCTCCGAAATCGCTTATAAGTCCGTGTGATTGTATAGTTCCTGAAAGTCCGATTATAATGTGCTCAGATATTGATAAACCGGAAACCCTAATCGATATTGTAGAAAAAACCGGTAGTATGATATTTAAAAAATGTATTATAAACAATTCGTCTATGATGTACTTACCGACATCGGCACTAATTTCTCCGAAATTTCAAGCTTTGATGGTTTCCAATTCAACATTAGTTTCACTATTCGATAAGGAACCATCCGCCGAAAATTCTCTTGTATTTATGTTTTTAGCGAATATTAAATTAACCCGTCGTATACAGTGGAATTTTTTTCAAAATATTAATAAATTGCAAAGTTTATTAATATACCAAACGGATATAGTAGTATTAGGAGATGATTTTCAGAACTATGTTAAGCCATCAGTTACTGACCTTTACTTAGTTGAGACGAAATTAACAAGGCTAGCAAATGGCGTTTTTTCAAACTTGAAGTCGTTGATTTCTTTGCATTTAAGGAATAACAAAATAAAAATTCTGAAAAGAAGTATGTTCCCCAAACCTGCAGCGATCCAGACTCTAAATTGCGAGTAAGTATATAATTTCCTTTTTTTGTTAGATTTTGTTTAAATGAATTTAAATATTTACAATTCCTTTCCTTTCAAATGTTTACTCTTTTATGAAATATAACTTTTTAAAAATTCACTGTAATTAATTCTTTCTCTCTTATTCTATGTTCTCATACATAATAATAATATTACTACATATTAAAAAAAAACTGTTTTAAAACATGTTTTTTTATAATCCTTAGGAGTCATAATAATATTTTAATCATTAATTCAAATATATACCGAGGATGTGGTTCAGCTAATTGTACAGCGGTTGCAAAATTATGTTGTTGTTTTTTCTATTGGTCAGTGGATTAGTTCTTTACCATTGCAGACTTAGTACATTCCCCGGAAGCTGGTATCTCTTTTTAGTGCGACACCATGTAGGCGGATACCAATCGCCGCAGGGAAGTTTGACGCCCAGTTTCCTCCCTCGAGAGAGGCACCTGAGCTCTGACGATGCGAATCTATACTAGGATTTAATTTTGCCGAAAGGACTTAGGCTCTAGGGATCTTTTATAAGTCGTATAATCATACTACATGGCCGCTGTCGGTTTTCTGCATCATGAAAATCCACCAACTTTGGTCGGGGCCGATCCCACAACTTTGGGTACAAAAGGCCAGCGACAAACCAACCACGCCCCCCAGCCGCCTAGCAAAATTATGTATTATGATAGAATTTAGTTGTTGATTATATTTTAAGGATTTATCATTTTTCACGAAAAAAATAGTTTCTTTTCCATAATAATCGCATTTCTTTATATTTAACGCGGTTTCGTTCGACGTTGCTTACACTCTCCGCTCTCACGCATGCACACGCATAATTTGCACTGCAGGAATGGTTTGTTTCAAAGCTTAAGTTTTCTGCTATTAATCTCAGATTATTTAGGTAAAAGGTAGACACACACAAGTCCAAAAATCTAGTGATAAAAAAGAAAGGAGCATCACTTCTGATATCTGAGTATTTTTGATTAGCCGTTCTAAAATTGTCCCTTGGAAGTGCCTTCTTAAGGGTTCTTCGAAATAGTTCAAAAAAGAATATTAAAATCGAAGAAAACTTCCTTCATTTATTTAGCGAAGAAAACCCCAGAATGGGAATACCAAAATATAATTGACTTACATCCAACACTTATAAAGTAAAAGTTTATCAATTTGTAATATATCATTTATTTAAAAGAAAAATAATTTTCCTCCAATCATCCTCCACATTGGATTACAATATTTTCTCATCAAATAGTTTGAGTGACAAACTAAGTGCAATTTTGTGTAAAAATCGAAAATAGAAATCAAATGCTCAGGTATATTTCTAAAATATATCCATTTCAGTAAATACTCAGATATCCAACGGAATGTGATTTGTTCTTAAATACGGTAATTTAGACAAATATATTATTCAATGATGATTATTTTTGAAAAAATATGTAGATTTTGCACATTTTTAGCTTGTTTGTGTGATCCTCAACATCAAATAAAACCATGTTAAAAATCTGCTCTTTTCATAAGTTATTTTAATGTACACGTATGCTTTCATTCTAGTAATATCCTATTAAAGCAAAACGATGGAAATAAAAAATAAATGAACGAATCGCGAAAAAAAGAAGGAAAAAAGGAAAAAGAATGGAATTATTAAAATTTTTATTTCCGTTTTGAAGCTGTCAGAATTACCACCAGAACCATTACTTCGTCATTTAACATTTTACATGGCATATTTTAGGTCACAAAATGATTCCGCTTAAAAATTTTATATAATAAAATACACTTGCCAAAATTTATATACTGAGGTCACCAAAAATAAACCATAAAACAGAATACAAACTTTGAGGGTTGTCATGCATAATCAGAACATGAAAAATGAAAATAATTATTAAGCACGTGAAATATAAATTAATTAGCGTTTTGTTTATTAATTTTTTTTATTTAAAATCAATTTCTATTTGGCAACATTTAAAAAAGGCATATGAAACCAAATCTCGATTGATATTATATAAATTGAAAATTAAAAAAAACTCGAAATTTGCAAAGAGCAGAGCTTCTCGAATCTTTTTAAGATGATATGGTACCCTAGAAATCATCAAACTATCGAAATGTTTTATTGGCTTATTTGATACCTCGTCTATTTATAAACATGCCTGCAAAATTTCAAAGCTTTACCAGCATTGTTTATCAAGTTATGGAACAATATTTGATGCTGGACAGCAACTACCAAGCCCACTTTTCAGATCATTTGCTAGAAAAGAGCCTGATAAAAAATGAATTAATTATTTTTCTAACGCGCGTAAATGAAACTGACTTACGTAGAATTATATATGCAGTAACAAATAATTTCTAGAAAGAATTGTGCAACTCATGCAAAAATTCTAGTTTGTGTATTGTTTATTGGGGGGGGGGGAGAACAAATGGATTTGGTCAGGATTTAAAAGTTGTGCGTGCTTTTTATGATATTATTATCAATGAAATTAAAACTTCAAAACATATTCACCCAAAGCACAAATACCAAATCTAATTTTAATAATTCAGATAACTGAAAATCTAATTCGCTAAAGTAGAATACCTCTCCCAATTTTATATATTTATTTTCGGTGATATGTATATATGTATCCCATGATTGTGAAATTCAATGCAATCATCATTAAATATATTAAGATATTTATTTAAGCAAATGAACATATGCAGTTCTTAGAATTTATATATTTTACCCATAAATTGTTGTTTGATTTTGCTTTCATTCGTGTACAATATTTAACATGCGAATGCTTTTAAAATAATGGAAATAAATAAGGGCATAAACATCTTTTGTACAAATTGTGCATTACTTGAGTTGCCGAACTAAGCATGGAATTAGCTCTTAAGTGTGTGTATTTTTTTATAATTATTAAAATAAAGTTTTATGAAATATTAATCTTTTATTCGATTTCTTCTACATATTCATTATGGCCGTATACTGTTTAATTGTTCTGCATTTGTGCTATTTCTTATGGTAAGCAGTTTTAAATAAGCTAATTAAATTTCAAAATAAAAATTAATGTTTTTTTGAGAATTTTTGGAAGTTTAGCTATAAAAATTAATAAAAAAAATTAAAGATCAGCAGCAGAAAAAACTCATGCATAGTTTTATGTAGTATAATGTACTTGGAAAAAAAATTTTAAAGAAAAGAGACGCATTTAAAAAAGCATTCGAAATTTAAAAAATGTGTTAAAAAGTTCAAAAAATTTAAATTTTACAAACGTTTTACAACAAATTTAAAATTTTTTGTATGGAACTTTTATTAAATATTAACCTTTATAAAATACAATTAAAACCAAATATCAAATATTAATATTAAAATTGTGAAGATGGTACAATGTCGCTTTAAGGCGATATGGTACAACAAGAAAGAGTACTAAAATTATTATTAACCATTTCCCATCTAAAAATACTAAACTTAATAATATTCAAAAAAATTAAAGAGATTCAAGCTAAATGTATGCATATTCTATTACATTTTTGTTACATGTATGTTTAAAAATAATGACAAATATTAGAGCTCAAATGTCAACTAAGCTGAAATTTAAGCAATTTTGCAGATTGCGAAATACGAAAAATACTTGTGGAACAAAATATTTATGTTGTTATCAGTTTAAAAAGAAAAGAAAAGCATAAAATGTTAAATTTGGAATCATGCACATGTTAAAAACATATTACATCAAAAAAGGATTTCTGCATCGAAATACGTGCAAAAAACGAACTGAAGATCTATATATTTGCTGAGAAATAGATTTAATTCTGATTATAATTATCTTTCACGCGTCTCGTCATTTACTTTTTTAAACTTTGCTGATTTTTACTTAGCAAATGTTCTGTTTATTATCAAAGGATTAACTATACTCCTCGGATTTGTGGACGCTTCGTAAAGACTATCCACAACTTTAATCAACCCCCCACAGTTAAAAAATGTCTTTTAAATTAGTTGATGCCGCATTGCTTGTGTTTTTTATTCTTTTGTATTTCAACTTGACTTCCGGAAAGAACTTATGTCCTCGGAAAGAACTTATACGCCCGTGTCACTGTCATTTTCCTAGAAATCCCACTATAATCTGCACAAATATAACAAAATTTGAAATAATCAGAATTGTAAGAAGAACTGATGGCCTGGTATTTAAAAGATTTATTTTGGGCGATTCGTTTATGGCGTACTTACCGACATCAACGCTAATTTCTCATAAATTTCAAGCTTTGATAGTTTACAATTCAACACTAGTTTCGCTATACGATAAAGAACCATCGGACCAAAACTCTGTTGTATTCATGTTATTTGCGAACATAAAATTAATCAGAGGTATGCAATGGAATTTTTTTCAAAATCTTAAGAAGCTGAAAACTTTGATCATTTATGGAATGGATATAGTACGGTTAGGGGAAGATTTTCAGAGCTATGTTGGACCCTGGATTATTGATCTTACCTTTGAGAAGACGAAAGTGGCAAAGTTGGCAAATGGCGTGTTTTCAAACTTGAAGTGGTTGAAAAAATTGGATTTAAGACATAACCAAATAAAAATTCTGAAAAGAAGCATGTTCGCCAAACCTGCATTAACCCACAATCTTAATTTCGAGTAAGTACTTTATTTAATTTTCTAAGTAAAATTGGTCTTTTATTTTGTTTAAAACTAATATAAAAACTGCAATTTTTTAATTTATAATTTTTATTTTTCATAATTTTATTTGGTTTAATATGCTTTCTTTCTCTCCATCTTCTTCTTATATTTAATAACTATCCGTTGCCCACCCGCTTGGCTGGGTATTTTATGATGTTATATAAATATATATTGCTTATGTATATATATATATATATATATATATAATACATCTTACCACTAAGAATTTCGATTATATTGAAAAATACACTTATACATGTAATCCCCGCCTCATGGTATAAAAAAGGACATAACTTCTATTTAATAACAAATCTACCAATATTCAAGCAGGCATGTCTAAATTTTTACAAATATTTATCTATTACGCCTGTGATGACCTTTAGCCATCCCTTATACATTAATCCATCCCTTACACATTAATACCTTCCTGTCTATCTGAAAACCCGGTCAGATGTGTAGGCGGACTTAAATGATCTAAGGACATTATTCCAATTCAAACTGATTTATTGATTCTTATCAGATATTATGAACAGACACAACACAATTCTAATTAAGATATATAAACGAGAGTAGAGTGCAGAGGTGAAATATAAATACAAGCGGGGAAATTATTACGGAATTTTAACTGAAATTTCAATACTTTACGTCTAATAGTTTAAAACTGAAAATATTTATCTGTAATGCCTTTTAAGCCCCCCGCAATGTCCCTGGGAGTCTATTTTCTAAAACCCCATTTTGTCACAAACATTTACTCCTCGAAAGGAATGTGGCTACTAAATTTCAAGACTGTACGTCTAATAGTTTAAAATGGAAATAATTATCTATAACGCCCCTTAAGCCCCCGTAACGCCATTTGAGGGTAGATTTTCACAAAACCCATTTTCTAGCAATTCTCTGCTTTATAAAAGGAATCTTCTTACCAATACTGTACTTCTTGCAATTCAATTTCCTACTATACATCATATAATTGTAAAATGGAAATAATTATTTATAACTCTATTTAATCCCCCGACGAGCCCCTTGAAGACCGATTTTCGCAAAATGCGTTCCTAGCTCATCTCTACTCCATGGATGGAACATGTCTTTAAAATTTCAAGTCTGTAGGTTTATTAGTTTCAGAGATCTTGTGATGAGTATGTGAGTAAGAGTGAATGAGTGAGTCGCTTTTCTTCTTTATGTATAGAGAGATTGATAATAACATGTTCCAACATTTTAAAGGACTATTTTAGGACCCATGTTTTTTTTTCGAAATCTTTTGAAACCACAATAATATTTTAATCCTTAATTCAAAGTGAAGGAAGATGGAGGATGTATTTCAGCTAGTGTGATCCTTCCATTGCAAACTTATGTATAATGATATACTTTAATTTTGAATCCCACAAGTGATCTATCATTTCACGAAATGAAAAAAAAAAATTTGGCATAATCATCGCACTCCTTCTTATTTAGCACTTTTGAGCTTGCTTTTGAGTTTGCCGTTGATCAGACACGCATAGAGCCCGCCCTAAATCTGAGTACATTAAACAAGTTATTGCCAGATTCTGGACCCAAATACCTCAGATTTAGCGCGAGCTCTACGTTTATGTATGCAATCTTAGGTAAGTTACCTTCTTCTCATAATGGATTTAGATTTCCTATCCATTATTTTCAATAGGTTTTTGCTCAGTATTATTAACAGGGGGAAGGTTGGCTGGCCACAAAACATCTTCAACCCCACTTTGATATAAAATATTTTTATGTATAAGCTGTCCAAAGTCAGCAATGTTGATAATACTGTAGCATCCATTCTTTATATATTTTATATTTACTCTATTATTTTAATATTTCATATTTCCTTTTAAATTCTGTTGTCTGGTTATCTTGCAATTTCAATTCTTTTCAGTTTTAATTATGTTTATTCATCTCTATATGAATAAACATAATTAAATATTCTATATATGTGTGAATTTTGACAAATTGTATTCTGGTCTCTTATAGATCTTCATATTTCGTATCTTATACATATACATATATATTATATATGTGTGTGTGTGTGTTACCGTTAAAGTGTGAAATCCGTTATTTCATGAAATAACTAGACAAGTCTGTTAAATTATATAAAATTATTGAATTCTACTATTTAACTAGGTATTCTATAGAATAACGATAACTTGATCGTTAAAGTATGAAATATGGCACTAGAAAGTTCTTTAAACCGGTTCTAGATGCTTTAGGCAGAATTCTTCCGATTGTGAACAAGAGATGGCCGAATAAAACGTATTCTAAATATCAGTCCAGTATATGTCAGCGAGAATTAATTTCCATTGAATAAGTTCCAAATATTGTCACAAAGCTTCGCACTGTTGCAACAGCTCAAAGTTACGGTACTGAACAAAGATTTAGAAAGAGCTTGTGTGTAAAAATAATGTGTAATGGTAAAAAAGTGGGCTTGTTTCAAGAATAATTAGCAGTCTAAACCATAGTGTCATCACAGTACTCCTTGCTGTAATAAATAATGAAAAGTAAAATAATGGTATCTCATAAAATTTAAATTAATATTATCTTACATTTTTGTTGAAAAAAGTTTACACAATGCTTTTATAAAGCAAAAGTTTTTCTTCCCAGCATGCATTTTTGTTCATAATATTTAATTGTAATCTAGTTTTTTTACAGCATATTTTTTTTTCCCTTTCTACTTAGCTAATGTTAGCAATATGAGCAATATAATAAATTATATTATTACTTATCAATTATTCATCCGCAAAAGAGATAAAATGTATTTTTTAAGAGATTTTAGCTATTTATGATAAATTAATTTATAAAATATCTTTGAAATTGTTTATTCTTCATTTTAATTGTCTATCCTTAGTTTTTTCATAGAATACATCGTAATTTCGTAGAAAAACTGGGTAAAGTGTGAAATTTTTCATCTATTATATACTTTAACTGACTTATCTAGTTATTTCCTGAAATATTTAGTTATTATATGAAATAACTGAACTATATATACACACACTTTAACGGTAACATATATATTTTGTTCAAATTTTCAATTGTTAATAAAATACTTTTTAATCATCCTGTCAAGTTTAAATATATATTCTTAAACTTGTAACGGACGACACTTGATGTTAATACATTATTTTAGGTTTTAATTCATTAATTAATGAATAATAAGTAACAAACAAAAGTAATAATCCAACACCATATATAAAAATGAAAATCGCTTGTTGTGTCTCTGTATAGTACGTTGGACTTCTAATCCAAAGGTCGTGGGTTCGAATCCCGTGTGGGCTGGCCTAATTTCTGAGAATGTGGTTTCATCTTTACTATACTGATTTATTGGAATAATTAAACTTAATTAATGACAAACAAACAAAAATAACAGACCAATACCATATATAGAAAGGAAAATGGAAAATTGCAAGGAAAATCGCATTCTATTTTGTCACTTAATCTTGTGATTCTGTTGAATGTATATACATATTTATATTAATTGTAGCTATTTAATAAAATGTAACCAAAATAAAAATTTTCTTTGTTGATCTAAGTAGGAATTGACTTGACTTATATATATATATATATATATATATATATACAAGGGGTGATCAAATGAAAAGGTAAGAAACGACATAAAAATGAAACAGTTAAATATTTGCATATTCCGCCAAGGGAGAATGTAGCGAGACATCTCGGGATGCCATTGGAGACTCTGACTGGGATCGGATCATGCACGGGTGCCCGCATGCGCAGGAGAGAGCAAAAGCTCTTATAAAAAGCGGCGTCCAAATGATGCAAGCACAGAAAAAGCATTAACTGTAATGTGTACTGTGAGACACTCCGACGCCTACGCAGGTCCATCAAGAACAAAAGACCGGGGCTGCTCACGGAGGGTGTGGTTCTGCTCCATGATAACGCGCGTCCACACGTCTCCAGAGTCACACAAATGGAACTGGACAAGTTCCAATGGGAGACGTTGGACTATCCGTCCTACAGTCCGGACATGTCACCCTGCGATTTCCATGTGTTTGGTCCACTGAAGAAACACCTGAAAGGAAAGCGCTTCAACTCGGACGACGTACTCAAGGACACTGTGAAAGACTGGGTCTCGTCACAGCCACAGGAATTCTGGGAACAAGGAATCCTGCGGCTTGTTCATCAGTGGGATCGTTGTGCTCAGGCCTATGGTGTATATTTTGAATAAAGTCTATATTTGTACCCACCGTGTCGTTTCGTATCTTTTCATTTGATCACCCCTTGTATATATATATACAAGGTGTCCAGCGTTAATGTGACCCAAAAGCTAATTCCCTAACCGTTCGGCTTAGATATGCACTTCCAATTTGAAAAATGTTTTAAAAAAGGTAAAGAAGGTTTTTACGTGCTTTTCGAACAAAAAAAAACCATTTAGACAAAAATTGCAAAAATTTAATTTTTATACGATCCCGAGGTCCTATCACTTATATTTAGGAAAATATGCAGTACACACACAAAAACGAAGTAAACACAACAAGTTTCATTTTATTACGAAAAAAACTGACCGAGTTATGCCTACATAAAGTTGAAGCATCTAAATTCCTCAGAAAAGGGGGTCGTATATAAATTGAATTTAGACAACAGTAATTCACTATCTACAGAAAGAGCAAAAGAAAAACATCATAGTAATATTAAATCATTGTAGTAAACAGCATAGACTGACAAATTGTATTGCTGTATTGCAAACAATAAAAGTTAAATTAAAGAAATACACCTTGTACTGAAAAGATTAAGACAGCTTGTTTTAACAAATAGCAGCAAAATAATACAGGATTTGCAGTTAAAATTATAGTATAATGTGGAATGATGCACCAATCATGAATCAGGGGCTTTATTATATCAGAATGACCAAATTAACATAAATAATGTTCAAAATGACCGCATGGATGGGACCAATGCGGTGGCTTGTTAAAGGAGATGTTTCGGTGACTGGAGTAGAGACTTTTGATCGGCTGGTGTGAGTGAGCTTTGTACTCTCAGAGAAAAAAAATTTAATTTCCAATCCATCTCTTTGAATCTTTTGGCAGCGATACTCTCACACCCCTCACACCCACATGGACTTTTACACGGCCTACCCAGACGAGATCCTAAACATTATTGGTTCTTTCGGGATAAAGTCCTGAACGGACCACGACCATGTTGACCGTATATTGGCCATTAATCGACTTTCTTTAAAACTTATAGCTACAAATTCCTGGGCTTTCTCCCTGGTAATAGCGGGCCATCCTCTCCACACATGTTTAACCCGATCACGTGATAAATAATTCAATGATATCAGTTTCAAAAAAATATAATTTTGGAAATTTTTTACCCTTTTTCAGTATTCTTACTTTGAAATAAAGTCACATGTTGAAACTTTGGTTTGTACATGTGTTATTTTATTTACTGTATGTGTTGTCACTAATAGTATTGTAATATTAGAGCAAGATACATAAATTTTAATATAAATTAATAAATAGCATAACAAAATCAAAGAATCAATGCAAAAAAATTCATATAATTAAAAATTTTACGGTAGTATTCAGACTGTCATGTTTATCTCCAGAGCGATTTCTTCGCCATTTGACTTTTTCATGTCACGATTTAGGTCAAACAATTTTTTCTCTTAAAAGCAAGGGCTTAGATACCCCCTTAGCAATGAAAAGGGGCCTCGACATGAGTGAGAGCCGCCCATCCGGTATAGTGATCAGTGAAGCTGACTGCGGTGCCGTAGGGACTGGGTTCGAATCCCGGAGAAGGCATGGATGTTTGTGTTGTAATCCTTTCTTCTGTCCGTGTTGTATGCCCCCGTGTTATACATTGCATGGGGTATATAAATGTTAAATACAAAAAAAAAAACATGAGTGAGAAAAAAAAACGTTAAAGCCCCTCCCCCCTAAATTACCAAAAAGGAATTTTGATACAGGGTCTACTGAGGACTAGATACACCAGTGCTTCAAGGTCAAAAGTTCTTAAACGTTTTGTATAATTTTTAAAAAATGCAAAACTTTTCTATTGTGGTCGACAAAAATACAATTTAAAACAGAACACAAACGTAGATGATCGGCATACAAAATCAAAAAAAAAAAAAATTAATCAATTTTTCTGTAAACGAAATGTAGTGTTTTACGTTTTATTTAGTTATTTCTAATATAAAAACATTTTCAATTATAGACTAGAAACAACTAAATTTGAGACGGATATATCAGGTCCAATTAAGATTGATATTTATATAAACAGGAATTTAAACAAAATTGCAAAGAACTGAGCTCCTTGAATCTTGTTAAATCGTTCTTTAAGAAAAAGTAGCATAAAATACGTTTTTTTACTCTTTACTTTCTCTTTTAACTGTTCAAAAAAGAAAAATTTGATGGGGAGGGGAGGGTATGTTTGAATAAGGAAAACTGAGAGAGACACTGAAGTGAAGAAAATTGTTGACAATAGTATCTAATCTCTGGAAATAAAGAATCAAAGGGAATGCTTCGAAGAGAATCAAATGCTTTAAAGCACATAATTATAATGTCAACAAAGTCAAATTAAATCATTTGAAATTTTAATTTTAAGGAAGTTATATGGACAAACGACAAGAAAGTTTGTAACGGATCAATCTGAGTATCTTTAAGTAATCGTCCTGTGGTAAATTTATTTCTTTTTAAATAGAAGTTATATTGGAAACTTTCTCCCGAAGAAGAACACTTGAGTGATGCAAATGAGTTGTTATATTTAAGTGTGAACATTTAGGTACGCGAAGTTAGTCGAAAAACATTCGAGAGTTAGTCGAGGGCCAGTCGAGAGTACGTCGAGAGCTAGTTGACGAGTAATTTCTGGATGGTCAATTATTGTTAATTGGCGAATAAATTATAATATTAAATTTAAAGATAAGGAACAGATGTCGTACAACAAATAAGAGAATAGGAATAATACCGTAGAAGTCCAAAGATAAGAAAATAAGAGAAGTAGATTTCCTACTTTTCCTACCCTGAGTTGTTTGATTTAAGTTAGTGAAATAATAAATTGGAATTTGAACTAGCTATGGCTAATCTCTTTACTCGAACCCCCAAACAACAACAACTTTTACGAGGTTGTCACAAGTGTTCTCAAATCAATATTCTTCCCCATTTCAGAGTACAAAATAAATTGCTATTCAAAAAATATAAAAATTGAAGATTAAAATTTAATCCAAGCCTTTTTTTCTTCTTTTTTAATTCAGCTATATTTAGTTTTTAGAAATTGCAGAAAATAGAGATTACTAGTCAACTAGACTGAAAGATAAGCAATTTTAAAGGATGCGAAATACTAAAAACGTTAGAGGAACAAAATATAAATATGTTGTTATCAGTTTAAAATGAAAAGAAAAGCACTAGAAAGTTAAATTTGAAACCATCAATATTTTAAAAACATATCGCATGGAAAATAATTTCTGCATTAAAATATATGCAGAAAATGAACTGAAGATCTAGATTTTTGCTGACAAATAGATTTAATTCTGTTTATAACTAACTTTCACGCATCTCCCCATTTACTTTTTTAATCTTTGCTGATTTTTACTTAGGAAATGTTCTGTTTATTAACAAAGGATTAACTGTACTCCTCGGATTTGTGGACACTTCGTAAAGACTATCCACAACTTTAATCAACCCCCCACAGTTAGAAAATGATGTCTTTTAAATTATTTGATGCCGCATTGCTTGTATTTTTCATTATTTTGTATTTTATTTTGGTTTCCAGAGCAGAATGTCCTCCGAAAGAACTTATACGCCCGTGTGATTGTGATTTTCCTACAAGTCCCATTATATTCTGCGCAAATATAACAAGCCCCGAAACTCTAATCGATATTGTACAAAAAACTGGTAGCATGATATTTAAAAAATTTATTCTGGCTGAATCGTCTTTGATATACTTACCAACATCTGCGCTAATTTCTCAGAAATTTCAAGCTTTGATGGTTTCTGATTCAACATTAGTTTCCCTATTCGATAAGGAACCATCAGCCGAAAATTCTCTTGTGTTCGTGTTTTTAGCGCGTATACAAATAACTCATGGTATCCAGTGGAATCTTTTTAAAAATCTCAATAAATTAGAAGAATTGTTAGTTTATCAAACTGAAATAAAAACTTTGGGAAATGATTTTCAGCAATATGTTCAACCCTCCATTACTGATCTTTACATGGTTGAGACAAAAATGGTAAAGTTAGCGAATGGCGTGTTTTCAAACTTGAAGTCGCTGACGACTTTGCATTTAAGAAATAACAAAATAAAAATTCTGAAAAGAAGCATGTTCGCCAAACCTACAGCGATACGGGCTCTTAATTGCGAGTGAGTACTTTATTTACTTTACTTTGTAAAATTGGTGTTATATTTTCTTAAGTGAAATTTAGAAGTTAATTTTTTTTAACTTTCAAATTTTATTTAAATTTAATAAAATATAACTTTTTAGAAGATATTTTAAATTTATATTTTTGTTTTTGAATCATGTTTTTCGAATATGTATTAATAAAAATATGTCCAATTACTTTTTAAAGAGCCACTTAAAGACATAAGTTTTTTTTCTCCTTGCGATATACTTGGGATTTACAATTATATTTTAAACATTAATTCGAATTTTTACGGTGAGTATAGTTAAGATAGTTGTTTCTCCATTACAAAATTTTGTTCTATGATATACTATAATTTTTGGTCTCACTATTGATCATCATTTTCACAAAATGAATTTTTTTTTTCAATAGTAGTTGCAGTCCTTCATAATTATTGCTTTCGGTTTTGACGTTGTTTACAAGCACACGGAAACGTACTCACACATGATTTGCTATATATGAAATGTCTACCCCAAATCTTAAATTTGTCACTATGATTTATATCTAGTCCAATTAAAAGCCAAACTTTGTCCATAAGTTCAAAAATCTTCGAAAATCAGAGCGCGTGATAAAAAAGAACAGTACAATTTTGTAGATCAAAATATCTAGAGCACACGAAGGCAGAAAAAGGATTTATTTTACTCATCTAAAGACCTTAGGCTTATGGTTTTACTAGTAAGATGGTTTAACAAAGAATATTCATTCAAGTCCCCCATTCAGCCTGGAATAACCTTTCCTCTGGTTAGGCGTCTGTAAGACTAGAGGAGGATTCGAAGGACAGATTAACAAATCCATTTTTCTTGTATAAACTATTGCAAACTTTATCTAGGAATAATGCTCAGGGTACGACTTCCAGGAGTAGTTTTATGATTATACTTAAATATGTTATCATTGTCTGAAAAAAGAAATAATGCAAAACGATGCAATATATATAAAAATTTCTGTAATAATAATTTTTTCCAACATATTTGTGATGTCTGAGTATCTCTATTTAATAGTTCTAAAAGACTGACATACAAAGACCTTAAGGGTACGCGTAAATGTGTGGTTCAACAATTTTTTTTCTTTAGCATTGAAACCCCCAGAAAGGGAAAACTATATATGATTGAACTACCTCAAATATACCGGGAAAGAAAATTTTTCGAAATTATAATAGAGTTCGAATAAAATTATCAATATATAAACACAAAAGAATTTATCTCTAATCATCGGAAAGCAATGGCATTGGATTGAAACATTCCCCCCCCCCTACAAATCGCTTGGTTATCAAACTGTGCGTTTTATCTGTTAGAAGCGAAAACAAAAACAAAATTCTATATAATATTTCTTTTAAATTTATCCATTCCATAAAATAGCTCGATATCTAATTGAATGTATTTAGCTTTTAAACAAGATAATTTAGATTAATACACTGGTGTAAGAAATTAAGAGAATTTGCTGGCTTGATCGATTATCTTAGGAAATACTGGACCGATTTTGATGAAATAATATATATACATACATTGATACAACACAAAAGAAATAACCATTCACACACAGCAATTAAAATACACATGCATGATCGTGCCTAACACTCGTTGGATTTGGAAGGTATACAACAGAGGTTGCAGATTAAACAAAAGAAGTGGGTTAATAGGGAGTATAACCACCTTTTAGAGCTATACAGGCCTCGTAGCGTGATTTGTTATTTGAAGTAAGGTAGTTTATCAGTTCTTGTGGCAAGCAACGCTGTTTTCATTTCCTGGATAGTTCTCGGAAATGTGTTGCGAGTTGCAATTGCTCTTATTATATGTTCTTGAACATGCACTGTAGGGTTGAGGTCTGGAGACCTGGCTGGCCAATCCATACGGCGAATATCCCCACTCTCTAGAAATTCGTCGACCAGAAGATATTTATATGGCATCGCGTTATTGTCTATTAAAATGAACTCGGGACCACATGCACCCATGAAAAGGCAAATATAGGGCTCCAAGACCTCATCCCTATAACTCACACCAGTCACAGAGCCTCTTTCAAAGACATGGAGAGGTGTTCGGCCATCCAACATGATACCTTCCCAGATCATTAAACTTCCTCTACCATAATTGTCAATTTCTCGGACATTGGAGGGTAGGTAGAGGGTCCCTGGTTCTCTCCATATGAACGTACGTCGAGAATCGGTGTTTAAGCTGAAAAAGGAACTCTCCGGAGAACAGAATGGTCGCTTATTGATCCATACTCCAATCTCTGTGCTGTATACACCATGCTAAACAGAATCTCCTGTTCGTAGACGTGAACGGGACTCCAACAGCAGGTCTTCTGGTAAACATCCCTCTCCTGCGAAGTCTTTTTGAATCAGTCACACTTGATACACGGGTCGTTGTGGCTTCATACAGGTAACAAAAGATCTGAGAAGCTATAGCTCCTGTGTTACGCCTCGCTATAATCGACAAGTGGTGATCTTCTCTGGCCATCATGACTCTTGGATGACCTTGCCTAGGCTTTCTCTTGATGGATCCAGTATCCTGGAACTGTTTCCATAAGTGACACACGACGCTGGGCGTTGAATTGAACTCTCTACCAATCTGGACTTGACATTGGTCTGCTTCTAGCCTCCCTACAATTCGTTACCTCATTCCATCATATAAACATTGGTTGTTACTTATTTTTACCGTTACAATTTGAATTGAACCGATTGCTTCAAAATAACACCAAAAAATTCTCCGAGGTGTTGTGGCTAACGAAAAACGCCTTAACTTACATGCGCTTATTAAGACTCTTTTTCTGCTGGCTCCTCCTACACACACGTGTACGCTTATGTACTTGCCGAGCAAGATTTACATCTTTATCTAGAAGCAGTGTTTTTCATTCAGTTCAGCTCTTTTCATGCAATTCGATAAAACATGGCAATTCTCTTAATTTATTTTATCAGTGTATTTCATTCAAAGATGATAATTTTTAAAAAGATATAGATTTTGCAAATTTTTGTATAGTCTGTTTAATATTCCTACCATCAAATAAGATTTCGTTAAAAACTCCTCATTTCATATGTTATTTTAATGTACACGTAGGTTGCTAAAATAGTAATGTCGTTTTAAAGTTAGGTAAATATACAAATAAGTAAATAGTTCGCAAATATAAAAGAATAAAAGAAAAATGGAAGAAGCTGTCAGAGAGGTTTGCGACCAGGAATTCTTCTTCGTCTTTTGATGCTTTTTGCATGGCATATTTTAGATCAAAAAAAATTTTCCACTTAAAAGTTCTATAGCTTATGGAGAAAATGGCAAAATTTATTTGCTGAGGTCGCCAAAAATAAACCTTAAAACACAATACAAACTTTGAGGTTTGCCATGCATAATCAGAACAAGAAAAATAAAAAAATTCTCGGTTTAAGAAATATATTGCCTTACATTTTATTCATTTTTAATTTAAAAACATTTTCCATTCGGCAACAAACGACTGATTTTGAATAAGCCATGTCAACTTCAATCTACATTTATATTTACATAAACTGAAAGTTAAAAAAAATTCAAATTTGTAAAGAACAAAGCCCCTTCAGTTTTTTTTAAAACTGTTCTTTGAAAATTTTCGTACAAAACATTTTTTTACACATTGCTTTTAAATGCTCATAAAAAAAGAATGTTAATGGTACTTGAATGAAGGATGAACATTCAAATAAACGAAAATGTTGACAATAGTATCTAATCTCTAGAAATAAAGAATCAACGGGAATGCTTCGAAGAGAGTCAAATGCTTTAAAGCACATAATTATAATGCCAGCAAAGTCAAATTAAATCATTTGAAATTTTATTTTTAAGGACGTTACATGGACAAACAACAAAATAGTTTGTAACGGGTCTATCTGCGCATCTTTAACTAATCATCCTGTGGTAAATTTATTTTTTTTAACTAGAAGTTCTATTGAAAACTTTTACCCTAAAAAAGACTTGAGTTATGCAAATGAGTTGTTATATTTAAGCGTGAACATTTAGGTACACGAAGTTAGTCGAGAGAGCTAGTAGACAAATGGTTTCTGGATGGTCAATTATTGCTAATTGGCGAATAAGATATAAGATTGATTTAAGTACTAACAACCAGAGGTCATGCAACAAACTAGAGAATTATGGTGAATAAGTAAAGTAATAAGTAGATTCCTGTATTAAGTATACTTTTAGCCGTGTGGTTGCTCTTGTAATAAGTGGTGTTGTGCACCTCTTACCCCAGTTCAAATTCCAATTTGTTATTTCACTAACTTAAATCACAAAGTTAGTGAAATAATAAATTGGAATTTGAACTAGATATGGCTGATATTTACACGAACCACCTAACACCAACAACCTCTACGAGGATATTAAAAGTGTACTCAAATCAATATTCTTCCCTATTTTAGAGTCCTAAATAAATTACTATTCAAAAAATATAAAAAGTGAAGATTAAATTTTAATCTATGCATTTCTTTGTTCTTTTTTTTAATTTAGCTATATTTAGGCTTAAGAAATAACAGATAATAGAGATTAATAGTCAACTAGGCTGAAAGTTAAGCGATTTCGTAGCATGTGAAATACTAAAAACATTAGATGAACAAAATATAAATATGTTGATATCAGTTTTATATAAAAGAAAAGAAAAGCAGTAGAAAGTTAAATTTGCAACCATCAACATTTTAAAAACATATCGCATGGACAATAATTTATGCATTAAAAGATATGCAGAAAACGAACTGAAGATCTAGATTTTTGCTGAGAAATAGATTTAATTCTGATTATAATTATCTTTCACGCGTCTCGTCATTTACTTTTTTAAGTTTTGCTGATTTTTACTTAAGAAATGTACTCTTTTTTATCAAAGGATTAACTACTCCTCGGATTTGTGGACGCTTCGTAAAGACTATCCACAACTTTAATAAACCCCACAGTTAGAAAATGATGTCTTTTAAATTAGTTGATGCCGCATTGCTTGTATTTTTCATTATTTTGTATTTTATTTTGGTTTCCAGAGCAGAATGTCCTCCGAAAGAACTTATAAGCCCATGTGATTGTGATTTTCCTACAAGTCCCATTATACTCTGCGCAAATATAACAAGCCCCGAAACTCTAATCGATATTGTGCAAAAAACTGGTAGCATGATATTTAAAAAAATTATTCTGGCTGAATCGTCTTTGATATACTTACCAACATCTGCGCTAATTTCTCAGAAATTTCAAGCTTTGATGGTTTCTGATTCAACATTAGTTTCCCTATTCGATAAGGAACCATCAGCCGAAAATTCTCTTGTGTTCATATTTCTAGCGCATATACAAATAACTCAAGGTATCCAGTGGAATCTTTTTAAAAATTTTAATAAATTAGAAGAATTGTTATTTCTTGAAACTGAAATAAAAACTTTGGGAAATGATTTTCAGCAATATGTTCAACCCTCCATTACTGACCTTTACATGGTTGAGACAAAAATGGAAAAGTTAGCGAATGGCGTGTTTTCAAACTTGAAGTCGCTGACGACTTTGCATTTAAGAAATAACAAAATAAAAATTCTGAAAAGAAGCATGTTCGCCAAACCTGCAGCGATACGGGCTCTTAATTGCGAGTGAGTACTTTATTCACTTTACTTTGTAAAATTGCTGTTATATTTTTTAAATGAAATTAAAAAATTTTTTTTTCTTTTAAATTTTATTTTTCAGTAAAATATAACTTTTTAGAAATTCATTTGAATTTAAACTTTTGCTTTTGTGCATGTTCTTCTCATACTTAATAACAAAAATATGATCAATCATTCTTTCAAGAGTCATTTTAGTACATAAGTGCTTTTTGGAAATCCTTGGAAACCATAATAATATTTTAATCACTAATTTTAATTGATACGGAGGGTGTAGTTCAACAAGTTGTTCTTCCATTGGAACGTTATGTACTATAATATACTTTTTTTTATTTGTACCACTAGTAATTATCATTTCACGAAATGGATATTTTTTTCAATAGTGGTTGTTATCCTTCATAATTACGCGTTCGGGTTTGGCGTTATTTACACGCACACGAAAACACACTCACAAACGATTTGCACTGCCCAAATGGTTGCTCCAAATCCTAAATTTGTTATTGAGGTTTATTTCTAGTTTATATAAAGGCCAGATTAAGTTCTTGAAATCTTTGAAAATCAGGTAACGTGATAAAAAGCATATGGATCACAGCTTCTGAAATCAAAAGATCTAGAACACACGAAAGCAGAAAACTACTTTAATTTCATCCTCTACAAACCTTAGCCTTGGGGTTTACGCAAGAAGGTTGACCCAACAAAGAGTATTTACTCATATCCCCCATTCAGCCAGGGACAACCCTTCCTCTGGATAGGCGATTTGTAAGACTAGAGGAGGATTCGAATAACAGATTAACAAATCCATTTTTCCTGTATAAACTACCGCAATCCTTATCTAGTAGGAATGTCTTGTGTTTGGCTTCCAGGAATTGTTTGAGATTATACTTAAATATGTTATCGTTGTCTTAGAAAAGAAACAATGCAAAACGATGGAATAAAAATTTCCGTAATAAGAATTATTTTTAAAAGGGCTCTAAGGACTCTTAAATTGCAAATTTTTCAATTTTTTTGAAAAAAAAAGACATGTTAAAGCTTTAAGATTTCTGGGCATTTTGATTCCAAAATTTTGTTGATACTATAAAAACTTCCGAAGTTATTGAGAAATAACCAGTGAAACTTAATCAAAAACCCCCTACCTATTTCCCATCTCTCTCTTTAACTTCATTTTTCTCAAAACAACAAATTTTAGCTCGCGCGGAGGATTTCTCAAAAACTATTTATGATATCAATTTGAAATGTAATACACGTGTTCAAAATAAGGCTCTTCATAACTTATATAACAATTGTCACAAAAAAAAAATTAATAAATTTTTTATTTGAATTTTAATTTATTTTTTCTTAAAATTTTAAAATTTTCGTTATAATTGTATTTAACAATTTTTTTTTCTCTAAATTTCTTAAGAGTTAGTATCACTTGGAAAGTGAACATTTTTATACCAAGTAAAATTAATTTTGTAAATTTTGATCAATTTTGTACTTTAGAATCCTGTGCGGTGTGAAATACGGATTTCCATACTTTTGAAAATTGTCCAATTTATATTTCTTTATAACGTTTTAAATGTTTTCTCAAATTTTCTGAAAATTTGAAAAATAATGTAAATATGTTATGGTGAAACACCGAATTCTGGAGAATGTCGACAAACACATAGTCGCTTGGTGTATGTCCGAAATATTTGCTAAATACCCTTATTTCTGACTTTCACCGGTGAATGTCGACATTCACCATGCACTAATAGTGAATGTTGAACATGTCCGAGATTTATATTTTTTTCTCCGTAATTCAGTCGCGATAAATTTTTCGCCTCTCTTTCTGAGAGGAATAACTAAGAACTTAAAACACACAGTACTTTCAAAATGATAAAGGAAAATTATATAGAAATTAAAAACTTACTTAATTATACAGTACATTCAAAATGAGAAAGGAAAATAATAGAAGTAAAAAATTTACTTAATTATACACTACGTTCTAAATGAGAAAATAAAATAATAGTAATAAAAAACTTACTAAATTATGTGAATCAAATCTTATTTATTACAACAACTTTAACTATTATGACACTTTGAATTGCACAAGGGGCCCTTGCTTTTACAACTGCATTTAGTTGTGGAACACTTCCTTTTGCAATGACAGCGTGTATAGCCTTGCCCACCGCTTCTCGAATTAGCTGCAGCTGCTTCTCTCAGCGAAATTTCTTGAAAATAAATTTTATCTATGGAAAGGAGCTTTTCTCTACAAATTTCGAACTGTTTACGTGTGTAAAGCTGCTTGAGGGTACCATTTTCATTCGCAAGTTTATAGAAGTCGGAGTCTTCTATTCTAACAACAACCACTGACACATTTCGGTTATCTGTACGACCACGGTCGACATCAGGGACTTGTTTTTGACCTCCACCAGAGCATATCTGTGATTGTCGACATACACCGGTGAGGGTCCGAATGTACAAGAATGTAATGAAATATTCAATCTTTCACCAACGTATTTGGTGTTTGTTGACATTCACCGGTGAATGTCGACATTCTCTGGTTTCGGTCTTTCACGGTAACAAATATATATGATCATCATGTGGTAAAAATTTCAAACGATTGTTTTGTTTTACTGCCAAGGTACATTGGTTTGAAGAAGGATGTTTTTTTTTTCGAGTTCATGGATATATGTTAAGGTCCTGAGACGCCCTACACTTTTGTGATGCCTGAGTACCTCATTTTAGTAATTCTAAAAGGGTGATATACAAAGACTTTCTTATGGGTACGCGGAAATGGTCAAACGAAAAATGTTTATAAAAAACTCGAAGAATTTTCTTCTTTTCTTTAGCATTGAATGCGAAAACTGTCATATGATTGAATTACCTCAAATACTTGGAAAGAAACATTTTCTGGAACTGTAATAGAGTTTAAATAAAATTATCAATATATAAACACAAAGTTATTTATGCTTCCGTCATCTGAAAGCAGAGGCATTAGCATGAAACATTTTTCGTACAAATCTCTTTAGTATTGAACCGTGTGTTGTATCTGTTAGAATTGAAAACAAAAATCAGATTCAGTGTAGATCAAAATCCCAGTGCAATAAAATTATGATCAAAATGTTTAGCTTCCTTCAAATTTATAACTCTGCAAAAATATAAAAATTGAAGTTGATCGAAATTAAATCTATACATTATGTCTGCATTTGTGTTTTATTTACATTTTTGCTGAGAAATAGATTTTCTTCCGATTAAATTTGTTTACACATTCGCCATATTTTTTTCTATTATTTTGATGACTAATTCACAAATGGATTCAATATTCACGTTCTGTTTATTACCAGAGGAATAACTGTTGCTTGTCTTGGCGATTCCTTAAGGAATATTCAATCACACTATTCTAAAATAATGTCCCTTAAAACATTTGATGCTTCTTTGTTTGCATTTATTGTTATTTTATGTCTAAACTTGGCCTTAGGTGATGAATGTCCTCCACCAAAACTTATACTTCCGTGTGCTTGTGTAAATCCTAAGACTCCAGCTATAATCTGCATAAATATCACAAAACCGGAAATTCTTATCAATATAGTAGAAAAAACAGGTGGTATGAAATTCAGAAAATTTATTTTATTTGATTCGTCTATGATGTACTTGCCGACATCTGCACTAATTTCTGAGAAATTTCAAGCATTGATGGTTTCCAAGTCAACATTAATTTCTCTTTTTGACAAGCCTCCACCAATCGAAAATTCTCTCAAATTCATGTTTTTAGCGCATATACAAATAGAACGTGGAATGCAGTGGCAATTTTTTCAAAACCTCAATAAATTAGAAGAATTGTTAATTTATCATATTAATATAGAGGCGTTAGGAAGAGATTTTCAACGCAATGTCAAGCCCTCAGTTACTATCTTTCACTTAGTTGATACAAAAACCGTAAGGTTAGCAAATGGCGTTTTTGAAAACTTGAAATCTTTGACCAGTTTGCATGTAAGGAATTCGAAACTAAAAATTCTGAAGAGAAGTATGTTTGCCAAACCTGCTGCTGTCGAAACGCTAAATTTTGAGTGAGTACTTTATTTAATTTTTCTTTTGGGGAAGGATACATAAATTTGATATAATGTTTCATTTGAACAAATTTATAAAAATGTAATATAAAAAATTTTAATCAATTCCTATTAATACTATCAATTCATATTCCAATTAATGCGAAATATTTTATTTTAGCTACTTTTATTAAATAATTACAATTAATATAAACATGTATACACATATGACAGAATCACAATGTTAAATGGCACAAAACACCTTTTAAATCAACATTAAAACTTTTTAACTACATTAAATTTGTAATTTCATTTTTTTTAAAAGTTGAATATAATAGGTAAGAACTTATGTTAAAACCAGGTATAAAAAGAATGCTAGCTATGTTTCAAGTAAATTAAATATTTATTGCAAATCTAACAAAAGTGTTTTTATTTAATGGTGCTGCCATCTAGAGGAATAATATCGACTAAAATATATCTTAAACTATAATTAATTAATTAATTAAGTTATTAAATTAGAACAAGTGTCATCCGCAACAAGGTTTAAAAAATGTATTTTAACTTGAGTGGATGCATAAAAAATAACTTATTAACGATTGAAAATTTGAACAAGATATATAAATAAATATATATAGGAGCGTGTGAAAACTAATCCATTGGAAATGAGAATTACATTTCCTTTCCTCTTAAATTGTTTTCGTTTTATAAAATACAGCTGTTTACAAATTCAAAGGAAACCCTCTTGCTCTTTTTCAATTAGATTTTTTTCGTTTTCTACACTTGTGTGTGTGAGAGAGAAAGAGAGAGAGACGATATCATAAGAAAGTATCATGAGAATAGGTTATCTCTCATAAGAACAGGTTATCTTGTTGGATGCATTCGTTGAAAAAATAACTAAAAATTTTAGCACTTTAATTGCACTTTTACTGATGTTAACACACGCGCAAATCGAATAGTGGCAGCAACAGAACCATTCGCGGACATAGGTCATTAAACACAACCGTTCTTTTTTTTTTTTTTTTTTTTGTTTCGGAAATCTCAGCTTCTCTTTGTTATTTTGCCAAATCGGAAGATTTGAGGATCATATGAATTCCTTCATGAACACTTTGACTGATCAGAATAATTGGATGATGCAATATTACATCATCTTATTTTGAAACGTATCAATGTGATAATTTTTAAAGTGAAAAAGTGGTGGCAAAAAGGATATTTCCCTTTAGGCTGGTAAACTAAAAAAATTAACTATAACGAAATGTCTGCGAGGGTTCAAGATCATTTTTCCGAAGTAATAAAATACCTCTACAGAAAACTTAAATGGTGATTACATATATACATACACAAAAACTAAACTCATTGGCGCAACAACACATGAGGACCAGAGCCTACATTGCCAATCTCAGTATACGTGACCATTGAGCGCTGAGATGCATGGGCGGATGTCCGATAAGGTGGTCAGTCTGAAGCGAATCCCTCAGTGTTTTGTACCCACAAGCGAGCTAGGTACTCAATTATCGACCCACACTGAAGGTATGAAAGGCAGAGTCGACCTTGCCCAGCCCGAGGATAGAACGCAGCACCTGTGGTGTGAAAGTGTGACACGCTACCACTCGGTTACCGGGCCTTCAAAACATACATAGGTTCCAACATACATGGGTTCAAACATTTTGAAGATGGTTTTTAGGAGATAAATGTTCGGTTCAAGTGTAGTATAGGGGGGGGGGCGCCCTTTGGATTTGGCTATTTTTCTTTGGATTTGGCGATTTTTATACATATATTATGGTAAGATAACGAATTCATTCTGGCTTCCAGACATTTGTCGCTAAGTGAAGTAGCTTGGCAATCGATTTTGGTCGCCAAAAGAAATTGACATCCCCCCCTTATACTACACTTTAACCAAATGTTTTTTCGATACCATACGAAAAAGAAAAAAAAAACTTATTTAAATTTCTATCTTTAATTCATATTAATACGAGAATTTTTCAAACGGATTTGAGTTTTGAAAATGTTTAGCCAAGTCAATGGTAATAAAATTAACATTCGACTAAACTTCTGAAGCCCTTGATGTTCAAACAAAGCCTTTGGTTTTAATCTTAACTAGCCTGAAACTCAGAGAATGAAGTTACACAGATTGTTGTAATTCAATAGAAAGTAGTTTCAAATTTCTGATATGTTGCAACGTCGAAGTTAAGCGAGTGCAATAAAACAAGTTTAGCCAACGCGCATCTTCAAAGTGTGATATTATAAACAACATATGAGTGAAAATATACCTTTGTTGAATGAAAATTTAATCGTAGCTGCACTACAGTCGCTTGATTTGTATATTTATGAATATACGTTTTGTGTAATATGTGTGCTGTCCATGTGATGTTGAAGTATAGTTTGCTCGTCTAAGAACTGCGTTCGTCTGTTTTTGATTGTCTGACAGGTAAGAGTTTTTACTGTCCAATAGAAGTAATGAGGCCGAACATTTGGCATTTTAAATTAAGAAATATTTGGGAATTGAACACTGTCTTGTGATTGAAAGTAATAAGATGGAATCGAGTGGCATTCTTTACTAATGAAAATTTTATCGTAAAAGCCTCGATAAATCGCCCTAACAATTCCAGATAACTAATAAATAATGTTATGACAACCTTATTTTTATTCATATAAAACATAATGTTCTAATGGATTAAAAAAACCTGAATATTTAAATATTTAGAATAACTTTAAAATTTTAAGAAAATTTATGAAAATTTCCTTTTTTTTAAAAAAAAAAATGTGTTTTCCTCAACAGATCCAATCAAATCGAGTTCTTGCCAGATGACATGTTTTCTGATATGCCTTCTTTGAGAGAAATCGTATTGACCAATAACAAGATTTCCATGATGAAAGAAGCAGTATTTGGCCAAGTCCTCAAAAATCTAGATGATTTGGTGCTTGACGGTTAGTAGAGAAATTGATATTAAAAGCATAAAGTATGCACATTATTATATATATAAATGATTCCTTCTAATAAATTTTTACATGATGTATTATTTTAATTTTTAATATATTGCAAGATTACATAAATGAAACATTTAGGTGTTCAAAGCTCATGAAAATCTCCGGTATCCTTAGGTGCGAAAGATATCGGAAGACCGCCCTTTTTTAAAATGAGTCCATTTCTAATAAAAAAAAATGAGATAAATAAAATAGTGGCATGTTTATCCAATCTATTTACTGAGCTAATATTTTATATTGTGAATAGCTGCAAGAACATTTAATTTTAAAATCACTTTAATGAGACCAGGGACATTTTAAGACATGGGCCCAAGGCCTCGACCGCAATGGGGCCTCGTCTTGTTCGCAAATCAGCCTTAAGAAGATCATAATTCGAATAATTTCAAATGTCAAATGCTATGTCCGGTTGTATTCTCCGAAAAACTGGGAATTTTGGACGATATGTCAACTGGCTACATATGATGACCGTCGTCCACGTACAGGCCTAGGCCTTCCACTAGTGGCGCATGCAGGAATTTTTCAAAAGGAGGGTCCAGAGTCGAAAGTCAACATTCTTGTATCATGCTCCAAAACGCCACCCAACATAATTTTTTTTTTCATTTTGTCAATTTTCGGGAACAAAAAATAATTAATTAATTATTGAATAAATAATTAGCATTAATTAATAAAATTAATAATTAATATCAAATACTTAATTTTTACATACTGTATACATGAGACTATAATCAATCTATAAAATAAAATAAGGGCTTTGGGGAGGGAACGGACCAGGGTACTTCTCCTTCCCCTAATATGAGCCACTGTCTTCCATCATATACCATCTTTACTCATTTAGTCAAAAGGCGGAAGTTGGTTGAGCTGGTATGTGTTATTGTAAGTCATGCACTTTTATTTGTTTCGGATTATTGTTTGTACGAGTATTTGCTAACGCGTATGCTATGTACTATTTATTTTTAAGGGTCATAGGTGGGGTCTACTTTTTAGCAGGGGCCCAGGGCCTCAAGAAGTCTTAAGACGTCCCTGAATGAGACAAATGTACCCTATCACATTTGTCTACTTTTTTTAAAATCAGGAGTGATATTGCTTTGTTGAAATTCTTATCACAGCCCTTAAGTTTATGCAATTCAACTTCCATCTTTATTTACTCTTACATCTTCATGCAAAAAAAAAATCCGTAAATTTCTTCTTACTTGGTAATTTTTCAGCTGACAAAGATTTGTAAAAGTCAATGAATGTCATAGCATTTAAACGTTTTATTCACCATGTGATCTGTCTTCAAGTTAGTAAGATGGATTTGTAGTTCCTCAGGTGCTGTATCAATATCAACAGTAATGGGATAAGAGAGTAAATTGAATTCAGGTTCAATTTTCATAAAATCCTTAAATTCTCTTGTGACTTCGTCCTCCAAACTCTGCAGATGACCTATGAGAAAAATCACTCTCAAGTATATTGTTTTCCTAATAGTGAAAAATAAAAGAGGAATCTTTGATCAATCACGTTAAAGAAATCATGGTTCAAAGCAGATTCTCTACCAGTTTTGGCGGGCCGCTAGTTGCCCACCCCTCATTTAGAATAGTTTTCTTAAGGTGACTGCGTTTGGAACCGCTGCTTTGAAAAATAGTATAAATAAGTAATGTTTTTGATATTTAGCGTTGGTTGAATTAGAATAAACATATATTTTTTTTAAGAATACTATTACAAGGGAAATTATTTAAATGCAATTTTTTCGCCAAAAATGTGTGTGAAGTAAGAATTACGTATATTCAAAACATCTTATTTTGAACAATACTTTTATAATAATATTATACCTACATATATATAGGTCAAACTTCTATACCGAGGTCAAACGAAAAGTTTTGAAAAATTTACATTGTTTTTAGAATTACGATCAATTGAAGTAATAACAGGTGTTTTTTTTTGTTAAAATTTCTCTATTCAGGTATAATAATATATGAATAACTGGACTTCTAAAAAATATTCATTTTAGAAAACCAAGATGCATTAAAAGGAAAACTCCAAAAAGTATTTTTTAAATTTTAATCCATTTATTGAACGTAAGTGTGTATGTAGATCGCTTTTTAGATTATATCCTGCTTTTTGATATATTTCCTTTGTAATTTTCAGGTAATCCAATAAACTGCAACTGCGAACTTTCATGGATTGGTAAAGAAGACAAGCATAGTATTCGAGGAGTGTGCACAGAACCTGATTTCAGAAAGGGGAAACCAATTAAAGAACTGACAGACAAGGATTTCGCATATTGCTGAAATTAACGTGAATTCAAATTATGAGACACCTCTCCAAATTACTTTTAAGGAAATTTCGTTATGAAGAGATTCCTATCAGGCAGAAAATATAAATATACAGATAATATCATGAGATAAAGGATTTTTTTTTAACACTGTTTGCAATTAAGTTTTAAAAAATGCAATTGTATTTTAAAAGTTAAATTTCAATAAAAAATACATTCTGATTCCTACAGTAGAAGATGATGTCACGCATTAATCCTGAATATTTTTTTATTTAAGGCAATATGATACATCCTCCGAATTTTTTTTTCATTTTTAAAACTTGATATTTAGTTTTAATTGTATTTTATAAAGGTTAATATTTAATAATAATTCCATCCAAAAAAATTTTAATTTGTTGCAAAATGTTGGTAAAATTTAAATTTTTTGAACTTTTTTTCAACATTTTTTGAATTCTCAAGGCTTTTTTAAATATGTTTCTTTTCTTTCAAAATTTTTTCCCAGTACCTCATTATATACTACATAAAACTGTGCGTGGGTTTTTTTCTGCTGCTAATCTTTAATTTTTTTTATTAATGTTTTATAATAAAACTTCCAAAAATTCGCAAAAAAACATTAATTTTGATTTTGAAATTTTTTTAAAAAATTACTAAATATGCAAGAGCTAATTCCATGTACAATTTTACAAAACGTACATTTCGGAACATGCAAAAAAAAAACCTTCAGATCCATACTTCAATTATCAAAAAAACCTTAGGGTTTTAAATAATAAAATATGTACAAAAATTCAACATGGACAAATATGAGTTTAAAGTTTTCATTCGTTGAAATAGCATGATATAATATTAATCGAATAATCTGAAACTTTTATGAAATGTTAATTAGCTTATTTAAAACTGCTTACCATAAGAAATTGCAAAAATTTAGAAAAACTGAACAGTATACTGTCATAATGAATATATAGAAGAAAACGAATGAAAGATCAATATTTCATAAAACTTTGTCATAATAATTATAAAAAATAAATACACACAATTCAGAGCTAATTCCATGCGTATATGCCTTTATTTTTTTATTTCCATTATTTTTAAAGCCTTCGCATATTAAATATTGTTTACCAATGAAAGCAAAATCAAATAACAATTTATAGGTAAAATATATCAAAATTTAAGAACTGCTTCTGTGCATTTGTTTAAATAAATATCTTAATATATCTTAATCATAATTATACTGAACTTTACACACACATGGGATATATATATATCACTAAAAACAAATATATAAAAATGGGAGAGTTTTTCTCTTCTTATGAATTAGATTTTTAATTATCTGAGGTATCAAAATGAGATTTAGTGTCTGTGCTTTGGGAGAATCCGTTTTGAAGTTTTAACTTCATTCATAATAGTATCATAAAAAGCAAGCACAACTTTTAAATCTTGACCAAATCCATTTGCACTCCCTCCCCCCAGTAAACAATACACAAACTAGAATTTTTGCATGAAATGCGCAATTCTTTCTTGAAATGATTTGTTACTGCATTTATAAATCTACGTATGTCAATCTCATTCACGCGCGGTAGAAAAATAATTAGTTCATTTTTTTTATCAGGCTCTTTTCTAGCAAATGATCTGAAATGTGTGCGAGTTAGTTGCTGTCCAGCATCAAATATTGCTCCATAACTTGATAAAACATGCAGGTAAAGCTTTGATATTTTTTTAAAGGCATGTTTATAAAGACTCGAGGTATCAAATACACCAATAAAAATTTCGATAGTTTGATGATTTTTGGGGTACCATATCATCTTAAAATGTTTTTAAAACACAACGGACTGGATTAAATACATCTCTAGACGTCGTCAATATTGTATGCTTATACCTGGAACTCATACTTAAGAGTATGTAATGTGTAACCTCAGTAAGTCATATTTCTAAAGAAGTATATTAATTAACGATTTAATTTTAATGAATAATTTATTTTTTACATAAAAAAACATTTACTAATCGGCAGCAAAACATTGATGCTTTCGATGTAATATGAATTCCATTCCCTATCGTTATTTTCATAACCTAGAATGAAATGCATTTTGCAAAGAACACTGTTCGTTGAAAACTGTTATTACATTGTTCTACATTGTTTTCTTGTTAACTCTTCAAAAGAGGAAAGAAATTGTCATTAAGGGAATCAAATGTTTTGAAATGAAAGATCTAATATCAATAAGAGAGTCAAAACATTGTTCGAAATTATTTTCTTTTTAACCGTTTAAAGCTGTAATGTAATATTATTGGAGTCAAATGTTTTGAAATAAAGAGATCAAATATCAATAAAAGAGTCAAAACATTGTTCAAAACTATTTTCTTTTTAATTGTTCCAAAAAAAATTGTTGTAATGTCATCAATGGAGTCAAATGTTTTGAAGTAAAGAGATCTAATATTTATAAGAGAGTCAAAACATTATTTTAAATTATTTTCTTTTTAACTGTTCAAAAAAAAAGAAACAAATTGTTTTAATGTCATTAATGGAGTTAAATGTTTTGAAGTAAAGAGATCTAATATCAATAAGTGAGTCAAAACATTGTTCTAAATTATTTTCTTTTTAACTGTTCAAAAAAAAAAAGAAAGAAATTGTTGTAATGTAATATTATTGGAGTCAAATGTTTTGAAATAAAGAGATCAAATATCAATAAGAGAGTCAAAACATTGTTCAAAACTATTTTCTTTTTAACTGTTCCAAAAAAATTGTTGTAATGTCATCAATGGAGTCAAATGTTTTTAAGTAAAGAGATCTAATATTTATAAGATAGTCAAAACATTATTTTAAATTATTTTCTTTTTAACTGTTCAAAAAAAAGAAACAAATTGTTGTAATGTCATTAATGGAGTTAAATGTTTTGAAGTAAAGAGATCTAATATCAATAAGTGAATCAAAACATTGTTCTAAATTATTTTCTTTTTAACTGTTCAAAAAAAAAAAAAGAAAGAAATTGTTGTAATGTAATATTATTGGAGTCAAATGTTTTGAAATAAAGAGATCAAATATCAATAAGAGAGTCAAAACATTGTTCTAAATTATTTTCTTTTTAACTGTTCAAAAAAAGAAGAAATTGTTGTAATGTAATATTAATGGAGTCAAATGTTTTTAAGTAAAGAGATCTAATATCTATAAGAGAGTCAAAACATTATTTTAAATTATTTTCTTTTTAACTGTTGGAAAAAAAAGAAACAAATTGTTGTAATGTCATTAATGGAGTTAAATGTCTTGAAGTAAAGCGATCCAATATCAATAAGAGAGTCAAAACATTGTTCGAAATTATTTTCTTTTTAACTGTTCAAAAAAGAAAAGAAATTGTGGTAATATTATTCATGGGGTCAAATGTTTTGAAGCAAAGATCTTTGATAACAAGTGAGTCAAAGCACCAAATTGAAACCTTCGAAACTTTTTTTTAATTACATTCGTTAGACAAAAAACAAATATTCACACAAATAAATTCTTATCGCTAATTTTTAGTATCCCAATAAATTAAGGGTGGGCAATTGTTTTGGCTCAATGGCTCTCATTGTGGAAGTGGATGATGCCGGAGGGCTTTAAAATGATTACATTTATTAGTTGAATCTCAAAAAAGGTATAGATTGTACCATAAAAATATAAATACAATAAAGTCATTTTTTATTCAATTTCTTTGTTGTGCTGATTTTATACTATCTAAAGCTGCAAGCACGTTTAATTTGGGAGCCAATTTAATGCAGCAAATGTACCAGATCACACTTTTCTATATATATATGTTGTCTTTTTTTAAATCAAGAGTGAGATTTCTTGTTTAAATTCTCATCACAGCGTACAAGTTAATGTTAGTCATCTTTCCTCTATATGTTTCTTGTTGAACTTCGTGTAAGAAAAACTTTGCTCACACAGATATATGTGTCTACCAAATATAGAGAACATTTCCCTAGCAAATATCTTCATGCTTGGAAATTATTCAGGAGATAAAAATTTTTAAAAGTATATTAATGTCAGAGCATATGTTTTCTTCACACTGTGATCTGACGGAAAATCAATAAGTTCAATCTGCAATTCCTCAGGTGCTGTATCAATATCAGCTGTGCGCGGGAAAGAAATATTGGTTCAAGGCGGATTTCCTCATTGTCTTAAGAAACCAGGGCATCACACACATTCAAAAAATTGGTTTTTCAATTTTAGTATCAAAAATATAATGTATGTTTTTCTGAATCTAAAAATGTATAACACATTTATATGTTCGTTGATAAAATAAGATTAAACTGTGAAAAATGTAATTGACGAAAATGTAAGCACACGTTTACAAATGTTTAGTTCTTTCACTTTTTTTTTTCCAAAACATAATTTTTTGCTTTTAGACGCACTTTTAAAAAAAACTATTGCACTGGATGGTTCTAAATTTTGTATACATCTATACAGGATACATGTACATATATTGAACCTACTTTTTTAAATCTAAGTAGTACAATTTTTTTAAAAAAAAAAATAGTTTTATGTATAAAAAAAAGAGGAAAAAATAGAAATTTTAAAAATTACAAAGTTTTGTTTAGAGAAACTACCGTATTTACTCGAATCTAAGCTGTTCTCCATTCTAAGCCTCACCTCCAATTTTCTACACGTTTTTGAGAAAAAATAAATAAAAATTGTGTACGACGTTCATCAACATCCGATACATAAGAATTTAAAAAAAAAAAACATTTTATTGAGAAATAATAATAAGTTAAAAATTAATTTATTTTACTAGTATTAAAAAATTTCAAATACATGCATGAATATATAATTACTCAAAACGTCAGTATCATGTTTTGAAAATGATTTGCCACTCCCATTGTCACAGATGATCTTGGAATTGGTGCCGGCGTCACCATTTTCCCATACAGTGTCGTCTTCCGTGCAATACAATGCATTTGTTATGACAATTTTTTTAAAAAGAATATGATATAGAAGAATGCAAAATAATTATTACAGACTGTTGAGCATTTACAAGCAAAAATTTGGTAATTTTGCGTACGCCATCGGCGTATATTTGTTACATCCGAGTCAAATTTTTGTTGTGGCCGTTGGTCTTTCTTTTTTTCCCTCTTCTGCCTGTAAAATTGCCTCCCTTTTCATACATGCGTCATAGTTAACTCTTCGTAATGCTGTTGCCGATATCTTTGATGTTAAGGTGATTAAAAGAAAGAGCGTATACAAAAAATTTCATAAATACAAGCAGACAACGTTACGCATAGACTGAATACTGGAGATAAACTGCGGAATGAGATAAGTCATTGATGCAAGTGGCAAGAATGGAGGGTTACATTTTTCCCTTTGAAAGGGGGAAGAACTCAATTTTCCCCATCCAGCAAATGTTTTGCCTTTGATTCTAAGCCTCATCCAATTTTCAGTAGCAATAACTCTGGGAGAATAGTGCGACTTAGAATCAAGTAAATACGGTATCTTACAATATTACTAAAAAATAGGTCCATTGCATTTTGTGTATTGTTTTATATTTGTGCAAAACATCTTTTACATATTTAAGAGACCTTTTTTTAAAAATAGTACCTAAACATTAGTATGAATTATGAAATCTCAAAAATTATTTGTTCAACTTAAATTAAACAAAAAAAAATTTTTTCAGCCAAAAATTATTTTTTTATTTCTACAGAATGATTCAAATATCGTTATTATGATCATAAAGAAATCTATTGGAATTTTTTAAAGATATATGTCCCAAAAACAAAGAGTCTTATTTTTGGCATTTTTCTCTTTCGAGCATGTTGTTAAGAACAGTTGACTCCTTTCGCCGTCCAGAGATGGCGCCATGAACTGAACTTTGTTTTCTTCTGGAAGCAGGTGTGATTCGGCGGGAAAATGACATTCGATTCGGTTGTAATGGACGCGTCGCTGTTCTTGTGATTATGTGTTGTGGAATGTTTTTCTGTTATCGTACATGTAAAGGCATGAGTGTGTGTGTGAAGCAAATATATACATGAAAAATCGACTTGTGAAATCATTGGTGTAATTCATTAATAATCTTCATTTATATATCTTTCATTCAGTTTTATAAGAAATACTTCCACACTGTTTATACGCCCAGCATGGAAAATGGCGGTAAGTCCAAATACATTCATTATACATCTCATAATTGCATTCTACATGAAATTCAAAATATAAAGTCTCATTCTCATTCATAACACATGTCCTCATACCCTTAATGGGCCACGAAAGAAAAAAAAAGCTCTTTTTATTTGGCCTGCAATAAACTAAAACTATGATTAAAATTACTTTCTCTCTCGTATCATATTACTTTGCAAAACGTACTAAAGTTGATCCAAATTAAATGTATACATTATTTCTACATTTATATTTTCTTTTCATTTTTACTGAGAGGTCTATTTTCTTCTGATTAAATATTAATTACACGTTTCATTATTGACTTTTTTAATTTTTAAAGATTAATTCAAATGAAATGTGTATTTTCTGGCTATTAACTCTGCATTGAGAAACTATTACTTTGCTTTGGAAGATTCGGAAAAACTATCCAATATTTTAAACAATCACACAGTTCTAAAAATTATTTCCTTTAGAACATGCGTGGCTGCATGAATTGCTTACTTTTATTATTTTGTATTTGAACTGTTTCGGGAAATAACTCCCATTCGCCAGAAATTTCAAACTTCCGTGTGAATGCGAGTGTGAAAATTTTAAAAGATCAATTATAATCTATTCTAAAACTGGAAACCTTAGTCGATGTTCCACAAAACACTCTGGTAACATGAAATTTTAAAAAAAAATCTGATACGAACTTTCAGTAGTTCATAACAGACTTTTTTTTAGATAAATTACTTGTTTGAGACGAAAACAGCAAAGATAGCAAATTGCATTTTAGTGTATATAATATGCATGGAAATAAAAAAATTCAATTATCTGTTCGTCAAAGATGTATTAAGAATTAAATTCAAAATTCAGCATCATATTTAGGGGTTTATGTTCAAAGTTTGAATAATAGTCTCAGAAAACGTAGTTTTAAGTTTTTTACCACACAGGTATCTACTTAAATTTGCTTGAAATAAAGGGCATAAGTTTTGAAGAATTAGATATCTATGATTGTTTCTTAAATTAAATTTAACTACTAAGGGGTGTTAAGGCGTCTCAGGGGTGTTTGTTTTGTCTCGAGGGGTGAAAATATAAACAATTTTCAAACAGGTATACTTCTTTTAAAATTAATTTCAATAATTCGAATATTTTACACATGATTTACAAAGTACAAAATGTGTGAAATATAATCATAATTTCAAAAATTATAAGCTTATGCAAGTAAGAAATAATTTTGTAATGAATATTAAGTAATTTTTGCGTTGCGCACGCTATTTTTTAAAATAGTAACCTTTGATGTATAAAAATTTATAGAATTATAAAATGCATCATACTCTTTAAACCCTAGAAATTTAAGAATAATCTATCGCTTGCATTTAAAAATATTTGAAAAACATTGAAATTTTTTTTTAAAAGTTTGAAAATATATATATTTTTTATTTTTAAAAGTTTTTATTCTATTTATTTAAAAATCCTACGGTGTAATAAGGATACATTTAACTTTATAAATCAACTTATTGCTAGTAATTATATCTATACCTTAGAAAGTAGCATGCTAACATAAAACTTAATTAATATTTCCATATGCTTATAATTTTTTAAAATACGATTATATTTTAAACATCTTACACTTTTCTCTGAAGCCGTATTCCTTTATAAATAATGTGTAATAGATACGAATTATTTAATTTTAATTTCAAAGAGTTATATGTATTTAAATATTGCTTATATTTTCAGCCCTCTAGTGAAAGTTAACACACCTGTGACTTCTTAAAGGATAGCTACTTTTGAATTTATTGAAAACCGACGAAACAATGGGGAAATTTTACCATTTTGAGTCCCACGTTTTCTCAAATTTCATCATGCTCTATATTTTACTAAATGCATGCTTTTATTCAGATTAAGCTGGAAATTTATATTATACGTTTTTAAAAGCACTATGGACACATTAAATCTTTTAAGCAAAAAATTCAAATTACGAAGGTCAAATACAATCTTTATAAATACTAGAGTATATACTTCATTTTCCATGGTTACTTTCAATTGCCTAAGTCTCCGAAAACACGTGTCGGACTTAAGCGATCCGTAATTGATTCAAGCAATATTTTGTTTCAATCAGAAACCCAGTAAGATGATGATGAAAATATTAACATCCCGAATTTTAATTGCATTGCGAAATTTAAGCGTAAAAATGTTAGATCAGCAGGAGTGGCAATTTATCAGAAATCAAATGATGCCTCAAATATGGTAACTTCGAAGATGAACATTTTATTACGATATATTCGTGAAATTGATATTGTTCAGTCATCAATTGGTGATTTATGTGCTGCTCACTGTGTTTTGGACGATGGAACAAACATCACAATGGTAGTTGTTTACATTTCGCCCTATAACACAGTTAATAATATTATAAAGTTTTTATATTAAAGATTTATGAGATTTACGGTCGAGTAGGCTCTGAAGAATTGGGAGAAAACTATCATACGTTGCCACTAATTTTAGCAGGAGATTTCAATGTTAATTTCGCGTCCGAAGATTGACAACTCTTGGTTAACTTTCTTCAAGAAAAATTAGAACTACAAATGAATAAAATGAATAATAACTGAAATGCGCCTACCACAAGACATGGAACAGCAAATGATGCACAGTTTTCTCTCTAGATATCTTTCTAATTTTTGTTCGAAAACATACGTATGTTATTTCTTATACCATAAGCCAATGGTCTTGGTCTTACCTTCAACCACAGTAATTACTGATGTATGCGACAGTAAAAATAATGAATAAAAATAAAAAATCTACTCAACAATATTAATTTATCGATGAAAACCCATAACAAATTTAAATATTTGTAGAAAAGTGTTGTTGTTGTATCCTTCACGAAGGGAAGGAATGAAAGTTGCAATCCTGTGAGACAGGTTGGATTTCTTTACGATTGATGGTGACACCACCTATCTCCCCCTCCACAATTTAGGCATGGAACTGGAGGGGAGGGAAATATTCTACAGCCCCCTGTACTCGTGGTTTCTGCTGCGACTGCCCACAAAACTTTCGGACCCACTGATTTTACAAGCACGTACTCCGTGTGTATTTGGTGGCATCGTCCAGGCCCTCCAATCTGGAGTCCGATGTTCTAATCACTAGGCTACCCATGGTCCTAAAAATTAATCTATGTATATGAATATACATGTATATGTAATATATATATAAACATATATATGTACATACATATAGATGAAGCTAAAGAAGTTTTACTTCAGTTGTGTGGTCTAAAGCACACTCGTTTTTATTACTGATATTTTTTTTATTTATAAAAATGTATATACCAAGAAGAAATATAGATGTTTTTGATCGGAAGAGTTCAAATACATGAAGATTAAGCCCAACAGACTTAGGAAAAAATCCGAGCAAACACACAGATCTTCGGATGTTCAGGTTTGGAGAAAGCAATCAGCGCTGTTTAGAAAAACTCTGCTTGTCGAAAAACAAAAATCGTTTCATGACTTTAGTATCTGGTGGCAATTATCAGAGAGACAGTAGGAAAGCTTTCAGTTTCTTTTCTGGTATCAAAAATTGAAGGTAAACGGGCTCCTAAGCAACAATTCACAAGTCACTAATAAAAAAAATTTTAGGCATACATTTTCAAAATAATAATAGCCTCAAATTAACTAAACTTTTTATGTTTTGTACAAAAACAGTGAAGCTAGCGAAAAATGTTTTTGCAAACTTTTAATCACTGTCTGTTCTAAAACATAAAAAAATTCAACGATACAAATTTTGAAGCGAAGTATGTTTGTCAAACTTGCAGTAATCGAAAGCTTTGATTTCGAGTGAGTATTTCATTTCTTTTGCTGTATAAAATTAGTGATATTTTACGCCAAAATACATTTTAAATTTCCATTTTTTTTTCATTAAAAATTTTATAGTTTGTTAAATTTTTTTTTAAAAAAAAAGATTGAATTTTTGTTATTTTTTTACAAATGTTTACCTAGTTTTATTCACTACATAACATATGTTTAAAGCTCAATGTAAGGTTTTACTGTTATATAGTGAGCCAATCGAATTACTTTTTCGGAAACATCATTTTGAACCCAAATAAGAATTTTTTCTTACATTTTTTATAAAAAATATATTTTTTCTATGGCTTTGTCCGACAAAATTGTGTTTTGTTTAAATTCATTTAATTTCATGCGAAAAAAACTGCTTAATAATACGAAACGTTTTAAATAAAGTATACTTACAAAATCAAAAATATTCAGATTCATTAAAGTATTAATGATAAAATAAAACAATCAACACATGCATATTCCTACTATAAATACATGAATTACAATACTATAGTAAATGTTTTTTTTTCTTCTTGCAAAATTTTACAAATGGAGCAATTTATAAACTAAGATGATCAAAATAAATTGACATATTTTTTTTCACATCACATTTATATTTAGTTTAAAAAATAGTAAAACAAATAATACATACATGTAAAGTGTTAATTAAGCTGAAATTAAATCAACTTTCCTCACGTAGTAAAATTTTAAAAACATTATTGGAAGATAATGCACGTAATAATATTAGTTTTTCAAAACAAATATATTAGTGCTAATGCAATATCAACAGAATTCGAGTTTGATACTTGATCCTGTTGAAAATATATTATGCGAAAAATAAATTTTATTTTACAAGATATGCAGAAAAATTAAAAGATCTTCATTTTTCTTGATAAATAGATTTATTTCCGATTGCTTCTTATGCGTCTCGCCATTTTCTTTTTAAAACTCTGCTGTGTGTCTCGTTTTATTATTGACTGCTACTTTGCATTTGAAAATCCTCAGCGACAATCTATTGATTTTGGCGATCACATAAATCTAAAAGAATGTTCTTTAAAACATTTACTGCTGAACTGTTTTCATTCTTTACTATAGTTTGTTTGAACTACGTCTTAGGAGACGACTGCCCTCCGGCAAAACTTGTACTTCCATGTGTATGTGAAGTTTTTGGAAAACCAACCATATTCTGTAAAAATATCGAAAAACCGGAAATTATATCCGACATGGTTGAAAAAACAGGTGGCATGAAATTTAGAAGATTTCTGTTGGTTGATTCGTCCCTCACATACTTACCGACATCTGCGTTAATATCGGAGAAGTTTGAAATATTGGTAGTTTTTAATTCAACATTTGTTTCTCTATTCGATAAACCACCAGCAATCAAAAATTCTCTGAGTGAAATGTGGCTAATGGATGTGCACATTACTCGTGGTTTGCAATGGGATTTGTTTAAAAATCTCAATAAATTAGAAGATTTAAAATTATTTCATACTGAAGTAACAACTTTAGAAAATGATTTTCAGAATAATGTTAGTCCCAAATTAACTTCGCTTTTCATGGTTAAAACAAAAACATCAAAGTTAGGAAAAAGTGTTTTTGCAAATTTGAAGTCTCTGTCTCTTTTGCATATAAGAATTTCATCAATAAAGGTTTTGAAAAGAAGCATGTTCGCTAAACCTGCAGCAATCGAGAGCCTTTATTTCGAGTGAGTATCTAATTTCTATTTTTTTTTTGTTTTTTTTTTTATATAAAATAATCATATTTTTGGTTAAAAATTTTTTAGAGTTTTATAAAAAAAATCATTGGGTTTCAATATTTTTGAAATTTTATTTTCTACGGATATTTATACAAAAGATAAATTGTTGAAACATTTTAAAATCATTTTATGAGTTAGTAGTTTAGTTTTTCCACCGTATCAATACGAAATTGTTAAAATAATTTTTTTCTTCAAATCTGTAGTTCAACTTTATACAATGTAATCTAAATTTTAGTACTCAAAGTAACAAGTATTAAACTACTGTATCTAGGTCATAATATTTCAGTAAACTATAAAATTCTATTGCGCTTGATGTTTTTAATTAGACTAATGGTTCTCAAACTGTAGGGTGCGTCCTCTAGGGGGATGTAAGCATATCAAAAAGTCGGAAATAACGTTTGTTTAAAAAATAATTTACGGAAAGGAAGCAAATCAAATTATATTTTGAAATAATAAAAAAAAATACTTATTTACAATTATATAACACGTTTATTACTATTACAGTACAATGCAATATATCGGATAATTTAAAAATACTAAATTAAGAAAAGTTTAATAATTATCAGTGAACTCATGGTTGTGTGATACATAACATTACATACAAAATTTTATTCTCGATATTTGGCACTGTTTATAGTTTATATCGTATTCTAACTTTGGCGTCAAAGTGCATTATTATTGAATTCAACACATTGTTAATGCATGGAGAAAAGCACGATTAAAATTATCCTTGAAAATTGGGTCGAAAATTATTGAAAGTTTGAGAAGCACTGAATTAGAATTAGCCTTCCATTGCTGGTTCGTGTCTCAGTGCTGATGGAGACCTTATATAGAGAGAGTCTGGGTCACAAAAAATCTTTCAAGGAACAATGCTGTCTCGTTTGCATAGTAAAGAAGTTCGGAGAGGGAGGGCCTGCTGAGGCCAAAAGCCCTCGCTTTCTAGTGAGACGTTAATATATGTATACATGTGTGTGTGTGATGGTTTTTAAGGGTAAAGTGAATTTTTGAACAAAAGAAAGCATTGCAACCATGTTAAAAACAATTAATTTAAAAATATCAAGAAAATTAAGGATCACTCTGTGAGAGCGGTTGGTTCCTGCTTACATCTGAACCCTCTTGTCTACCTGTAAACCCGGTTAGATGTGTGGGAGAAACAGAATAATCCACAGAAATGTTTTCAATCTTATCAATTTATTAATTCTAATAGTCAATCAGACACAATACAATTCTAATTAAGGTAGATGAAATATAGTAGAGCACGGAGGTGAGATTCTATAACACGGGGGAACTACTGCAGACCCTCAACTGAATCTAAGACAGCTTAAATACGCTCAAATATAACTACGTCCCACACTAGTAAACTAGCTTCTACTTAATCATACGCACAGTACCTGAACCTTTAATGGATAGGATCCTACACTGGAAACTTGCAGGTGCTTTCTTCGGCTGGATAAAATGGCGTTGGCTCCACGCTCTGTAATGTTTAACTAATTCCACTGATTTTCAATCTTCAACTAACAACTAATTCCCAAACTTTATGTTAACTCCTACTTGCACACTCCAAAGTATCAGCATCAGCGTGCCAACAACAACGTGTCAACAACTTACTACCAACTCGCGAAAACAGAATTTATGTAATATACCTCATTTACATAATCACGTTTCCTTTCTCGATGAAGGTTGGTTGAAATAAATATTTACCTTCAAGATATAAGAAGAGATTAGTAGAACCGCGTATACATCCGTCACAACGCTATTTACAACATTTAATTATTTACAAAAAAAAAAAAGGTAAAAGACAGTTTGGATAGAAAGTTGGGTATACCTGTGAGATGACAAACATGGTTAATCTTAAAGAGGGTGTGCTTTGTTTTTAAAACGAAGCAGCTAAAAGTCATCGAAACTCACTCGTTCACAGTTATCATAAATTGATCATTCAGGAGCCGCATGGAGTCTAATATTGTCGTGCCCGAATTCTTTCGTTGGATATTGAAATCCCTTTAGATATGATTTGGTTTGGTTGGCGTTGCCATCTCTTACAATCGAAATGTATTGATAATTTTAAAAAAAATTAATTGATTATTTGAAACTAATTAAAGGTGACAGAACACCTTTAAAACTCAATTTTCGGTTAAAATATCGATTTTTCGTTTTTGATCAAATATTAATATTCAATCTTTTATCTTTCTAAATCTGTAAAAATTTTGTTTCTAGCTTAAATAGAAGCCAAGTTACAGCTTTTTTAATATTACTTGATCATGAATTTCTCTGACCGGAAATGCCTTTCTGCGAACCGGAAGTGGCCCAAATTGTTTGTTTACGTTTCTCTTTCATGGTATATGACATGAAATATGAAAATTAATATACAAATATTTTGTCAGAAATTAAAATAGAATATTTGAGAATAAATATATATGTATTTGGAAATATACATTTTTCCTTTTTTATGTATAAAATCTGTCATCAAATTTGTTGTTTAGTGACTTTGTTTACATATATGTTTGATTTTCAAACTGAAAGAATCGACAGCGTAGAAAGTTAAAAAATAATTCTATTCTGTTTTATTTTTGCTTGAAAATGGTTAAAAGTATTGCTAGTAAGCGTAAGAGACAATTTTTTGGAAATAAATACACAAAAATTTCTGAAAATAACAGCAATTCAACACCTGTTCCTGAATGCACTGCTAGTTCTTCAAAATTGGGAAATGAGAGTATGTCAACTGCAGAAGAAATGCCTGGTCCTCTGTTTGGTAACAGAATCATTGATCTTGAGCTTATTGTGGATGTATTTTCTCAACTTTGCTGCCCAAAATGTTTTGCTGAAAAAGTAGAGCTTTTTGAGGATTCCATGTATGGATTATGCTCTCATTTTACACTAAAATGTAAATGCTGTGACTTTTTCTTTGCATTTGCTTCATCAAAAAAAGTTGTAAATGCACCAGTCATAAATACCAGGCTAGTTTATGGTATGCGGCAGATAGGCAAGTGTTTTGCTGGTGCATTTAAATTATGCTCAACATTAAATTTGCCTCGACTGAGACAAAAACTGCTTTCAAAAATCAGAAAGCAAAGCTTTTAAAAGTGGTTCAGGAAATAGCTGAGGAATCCATGAAAAAAGCTGCTACTGAAATTGCGGATATAAAACAAAATTTTTCATCTGATTTTGTAAAATGTGGCATATCTGTGGATGGCACATGGCAGCGTAGAGGCTATACGTCTATGAATGGTTCAG
>BMAO01033637.1:0-26836 GCA_019973975.1 Trichonephila clavata | reverse complement strand
TATTGCTTTCACGGAACAGAGATTCGATACAAAAAAAAGAGTTTTTTGAAAAATCGAGCCTTAAAGGGGAGGGGGTTGCAAGAGTTGAGAGACATGATGGATATATTTTTGCGATTTGAACTATGAGAACTACAAATGAAATATTTGTCAAACAGGTGTTTTTATGAAGTAAATTTCAGTTACTTAAAGGGTTTACGAAAATCAAATAATAAGGGATTTGTGAGGGGTTAAGGTGTGTTGGAGATAAATATACTCCCGTTTTTGAATTATTACACCTGCTGACTTTAAATTTGGCTCAGAGGCGCTTTTTTTGAATTAAAGTTCCACTAGAAAACAGGTTTTGCTTAAATTGAAACCTAAGGGTGGTTGTGACGTGTTAAGAGGCGTTATAAATAAAAATATCTGCTTGTGAACTATTAGACGCACGTACTTAAAATTTTGTAAGCATGTTTCCTTTGTTGAAAAGATATCCGCTAAGAACAAATTGTACGAAAACCGACTTCTATGGGGAAGCAAGGAATTTTTTAGGAGATTTGACAAAAATATATTTCTGCTTTTGAACTACTAAAAGTACAGTAATGAAAATTGTCATGCATATTTCGTTTATAGAATTGAAATCGGACAAGATTGGGTCTTACGGAAATTGACTTTCAAAGGGAGTTACGGGGCTTATATTGATAAAAAAAATCTCGGTTCTTAGACTTTTCAATTTAGACTTTAATTTTGAGAAGTATGTTTATTCTGTTGAGTCAATATCATCTTAAAAAGAATTTTGCGAAAATTCACTTTTGCGGAGCGGGTTACGGGTTCATAACAGATGACTACTTCAGTTTTAGATAGTATTATTTAGAAGTTCTGCCTTTTTTTTTAAATTCAAGAGGTGAAAACTGTAATAAAATTTTTTTAATACAATCGAACTCTAAATGCTAGGACGTGGATATCAGTAACATATATATAAACAGTATATATTCATACACCATTATGAAATACCCAGCAAAGCGGGTGGGTAACAGCTAGTACTGTATATAAAACTCAGAAAATAATAGAGGAAAGATATATCTTTATTTTTATTTATGTAAATTTTTATTTTTTCTTCGGTCTTATGCTTGTTATAATATGAAATCATTTTTATCATTTGCTCTGTTGTAGTGCAATTCATCTTAGTTAAGTGATTCTAGAATACATGCCATAAGTTTTCAACACGATTTTGGTATGGTGAATTACTAAGCAGGCACTTTTATCCAATAAAAATCTTTTATTTTATTTCCCCGCATAAAAGGTTGGACGAACTTTACATTTCGATAAGGAGCCAAGTCATATTGAAATGTTCCGTAAACTTTTTCCATGAATGGAAAAATTCTAATGCGTAATATTTCCCCATAATTGACAGAATTCATCAGGCTTTTAAGAGGAATTACGCTTCCAGTGCCATTTGTTGTGAAAAAACCCCAACCATATGTTTACACTATATTTGATATGTCCTGGTTGCTGAGTTCCAACTTCACTTCCTCTAATTACTATTGAACTGTATTCCTGCACTAATCACTAATAGATGTCTTTCATCACTGAAAACTCCTTTCTTCCAGTCATTAATAGTCCCTGATCGGTTTTCTCTGCCCCATACTAAAAGTACTTTCATCATTTTCTGAGTTAAAAACTGTATTTTCCCCTTGGTTTTGTTGCCTTGCGGCCAACTTTCAGAAGCCTTTTCCATCCAGTTGAGGTACTCGTTCAACACCATAATCCCATAAATCCTTTCGAATGTCCATGTTTGTCTTTCTTGGATTTGTTTTGCTATTTCGTAGTAAAATTTTATCGGTTCTTCGAATAGTTTTCTGAGCTCATAATTTTATTTTCTTTTTGGATACAATTATCCTAATTCTGAAAAGAATGTTAAAATTCCTGAAAATTTTACTTGCCCATAACAGCTGGTGCAGCTATCTCTTAAAGTCATAAAAGTCTGTTCATGACGAGCGATTGTCTTAGAACGTGCTCCGGAGCAATATTCAACTTTCAACAAGCATTAACACGTGTTACACGAAACGCAAAATTATAACCACTCTCTGCCACACTGAGAAGCTCACAAATGAACTACAGATGAATTAAAACTAGTAAAACAAGTAAATTAAAGTCAAGATGGAGTAAACTACATCTAGGTAGATATAACCGGTTTGAGGCGATTCAGAACATCACTGGTAATCACATACTAACTTAGAAAAGAGAAAAGTTTCGTCCCAATGAGTTCGAACCGCATAGTATGTCTATAACGATAGAATAAATATTTAAATTAGTTCTACTGTGTTATTGTTTTATTTGTTAACATTAGAAGGAAAATTAAATTAATTGCTGTTTCATTTCTTCCTTATTAATATCATTTTAAATTAATAACGTTGCATGTCTGCTATCAGTAAGTCTCTAAACGAAACAATAAACGGTTTATAATTAAAACGACTTTAATTATAAAACATAAAAATTATTAAGATAAGTACTACATTTTGTATGTAATATTACATACTTGCCCTTGGCAATTATTAACCTTGTTCTTAACATAGTAGAATTAAATCAATTATCAAATACATTGCGCAGTACTGATACATTTATAAGTGTTTTATATCAGTGTAAATGGGTAGTTTATTTTTATTATGTCAGAATGTATTTTGCTTAGCTTCCTATCAGTAAATTAATAATTTTTTTAAAACAGTTTTTTTTTAATTTTTTGGTATTCTTGTGCATTCTACACAGGGGCTTATCATACCCCACTAGAAGGGTGTGATTCACAGTTTAAAAAACACTGCAATGTGTATTAAATCTTAATCAACATCTTAATAAAGAATTGCAGAAATGAGTCCCAGTGTTATGCTCGGTGTGAGTGATGTTTTCAGTGTTAGTTTGTGCACATAAAAATGGACATAAAAACGATCCGTTAAGTGTCTAGAATGAATAAGATGGATTCTTAGAAAGTCAAATGGATTATTTGGAAGGAAAATCCCAGCACTCATATTCTGAAAGCTTAGAGGCCAGCAAACTCTGTATATCAAAATGCTGATTACTGTTTAATTTCTTGATTTTCCATAATAACAATTTGATTAGAGAATTTATAGATTAAGTTCTCCTGAAGAGTTTTGGCATAATCTAGTATTTTTTCTTGTATTGGAAAACTGTTATATTACTTCTAGAGTAAAATCAAATTTTGTTGCAAGTAATTTTATTTTGAGTATTCTTGTTCCCGTTTGAAATATGGCCTTCATTGTGTCCATGATATTTAACATGCATCATCCACTCTTTTTATGGTCAGTCTCCAGTGATTCCAGATTCGATCCTTCGACTCAGCAACCCTGACCTTATTAAGACCATCACAGTACAAGTTGAAAGAAAAGAATTTCATCCAAAATTCAATATTATGCATGGTTTATGAAAAATGTATATGTCAAACTAAGTATTATTTATATATTTCTGAAAATTCGGCATTTTACAACATTCTGCTTAAATCTTAAAATACTAATTCAAATCCAGTCTATACTATTTTGAGCATCAGGAAAAGAACATTAATTGAAAAAAATTGTAGGCACATACTCTTATTGGGATGTTAAATTTAGAGATATTTCCAGAAATCAAGACGATAACTTTGATTATAAATAAAAATGATTACTTCGGAGGTTTACGTTTAAAGGTCTACCCACACAAAAAAACATTTAATCAATATCAAAAGAAATCAGGTATCTTTTCTTTCAAAAACAAAATGCAAGGTTTTTACATTTCAAATTAGGAATTTGTGAAAAGTACGGTTAAAAGTGTTAGAAGCTATATCTTGGAAGATTTTTAAGTCTTAAAGGATTAAGATCAAAATAAGATTTTTTTTAAAAAAGATAAGTTTTTATATAAGTAGAAAAAATTTGAATCAGCTTCAATACCAGCATTTTCTTGGGAGGATTATCCAGAATTGCTCTCACTCCACAGAACTCCCCCCCCCCAAATTATTTCTTTCTCTAAACGTTTTAAATCCAGGAAAGAAATTCTCTAAGTGGCGTGTAACATTAAAGTATTTCATTGGCGGTCACTAAGAAACTTCAAAATTCTGAATGAATAAAAAGAACAGAGTCCGTATTTAATGTTGAAAAAAACACACAGTGTTTGGCACCAAAAATTAAGAATAAAATTTTTTATTTTATAAATTCAGCTCTAAATATAAAGGTCGCATTACTGAGTATTGCAAACCAGTTATTATTTTTGCACCTGGCAAATGGTTTAATTTATATAAAACTAATAAACAAGGAAAAAAAACTTATAGTTTGAAAAGTTTCAGAAGTATTTTAAATAAATATATGTACATTTTTGCCTCAAAAAATTGCGAATCCACTTAGTTAAAATGTGCTTAGCTACCCCTAAACATTTTCTATGGGACTGCTATTTCAATCCAATTTTGCATAATCTTATCTTAAACCTTTTCAAAAATCCTTTTTGTATGATTAACTTTGCTATATAAACTTACAGCTAAATTTTTAATTCGAAAATGGCTGCTCTAAGACAAACCAGTATGGATGTAATAAAGTTCGTACTAAGAATATTTTAAAAAGTTATATAATTTTTTTAAGATCAATTCCTACTTCGTTAGAAAATCGTACTGGTGTCATTTGTTGCAGCCAGTTGTAACTTCAACAAAAATAACGCAAAATAAATTTAAAATTAAAAACTAAAATTTAATTAATGAATTAATATTTGAAAAAATTTATTATCATCAAGTGTCATCTACTTCAAGTAAAAATGTCTTTGAACATGAATGAATGAATAGAAAGTATTTCATTAACGATTGAAAATTTGAGCAAGATATATATATATATATATACATAGGAAGAGAGAGTGAACTAATAATAGGAATTGAAAAAGGAAATGCTTACTGTGAAATTACTGATATTTTTTGGTAGAAGCCTCACTTGTGTCCATAACTCATTACAGAATTTAAAAATGATGGGAAAACAAAATGTGGAAGAGAAAGGGAATGTATTCTAAGTGATGTCTCAGAAAGGAAAATTTTAAAAGAAATCAAGATTGAACCTAAAGTAACAGCAGTTAAACTTGCAACAGAAACTTCTCAAAACATAGGCGGAAGTGCAATTACTGAAACTGTACGAAATGCAATTAGACAAGCTGGATATAAAACACAAGTTGTTAAACGAAAACAAATAATCCTTAACTATTTTCAATGTCCCGCTACAGCCCTCTATTTATACGCTTTCAGCATTAGATCAGCATTAGCTGCCCACGCCACGCATGCGTGGTGGCTCTGAAGCTTTACTATTTTATGTCACATCCTATAATTGATATATGCTGCAAAGTTCATAAGATTCTGATGATTTTTCATATGGTGTTCTATTGTTTTACAACAAGCAGCTTATATACCTAATTGCCCCAAAACAGTCAAAAAGACTGCATTGTGAAAAATAACTAATGTGTAAAAAAATTTGTTCAAAAATTAATTTTTAATATTTTTTATATTATTTATAGTCATAAACAAGTTATTAGTAAATATTAGCAGAAAAAAATTTAATCCCTTGGGAAAAAAATATATGCTAAAAAATTCTAAGAAATTGTGTCATTATATACGTAATTGTTTTTGTAATGGAAACTAAAAGAACGGTTAAAATGACATTCTTAGGCAATCTAATTTTAAACATGGTGGTCTCTCCGTCATGGTATGTGGTTGTATGGCTGCATCCGTTGTAGGAAATTTTTTTAGAGGCATTAGGAACCATATGGTTTAATTGGATATACTTCGCAACAATCTAAAGGAATGTTCCAAAATTTTTGGTTTAGACGGAAATTTCATTTTTCAGCACGTGGCACGTAACTTCAAAATGTGGCGTGTTTTTCATTAAAACAGAAGTTACACACAGCACCACATACCCCAACATTAATGCCATTGAGAATCTGTGAGTCCCACTCGAAACATTGTCCAAAACCTCAAGATTAGAAATAATACCCATTTGAAACAAGTGTTGTAAGAAGAATGGTATAAAACATCTTTAGATCCCACCAAAACATTCGTCAAATCGGTATCACGACGTTTAGAGGTTTTTATAAATGCCAAGGGCCATGCAACTAAATATTGACCCATTTTTCATATAAAAATTCCATTAGTGTGTTCTCAATTTTTTGAGCAAGAATCGATACATTTTTATTTAAAATGTTTCTGAAACTTTTCACTTTGGAAGTTTTCCGTTGATTATTTTTTATTTTTACTTTAAAATAAACCATTTTTTTATTTGTAAAAATAAAAGCGTGTTTGTTAAGTACTTTTTTTATTATTTTGAAAGCTAAATCTATTTAGTAAAAGTAAGGTGTACTCTCTTGTTTGATCCACTGTAAGTCTTAATTATCTTGATTTGCAAGCAATAAGGTTACGTAAATTGACCTAAATTATAATTTCTGGGAGATACAAGAGAAATAATTCATCAAATATTCTGAAGGTATATAAATGATTGTGTTGAAAAACTATTTATATACAATATTTTACTTGGTTATCCTTAATGTGACTACGGTGGGCATGTGGTTATGCTTCCGGACATGTGATCAGAATTATCATGTAGTGGGCTCGTGTCATTATCCATGTTACAGAGTAGTTGATACATGCTAAATTTACAGATGTAAAATTTGTGGTTAGTGTGAAAGAGGAATTTGTGCTGGGATGCCAGCTCAAATATCATCCTCATCATTTGACCAAAGTTCATAATTACGAGATCTACCACCAATAGCACCAGCGTAGCTTAAAATTACTAAGCTAAACTGTCAATTTTTACCGATTTTTTCCCCATTTTAGAAGAGATAATTTCTTTTTCTCTTCTTAATTTAAACACATTTTTCTTAAAATGCACTCACTAAATCTAAAAATAACAAAAAAATCCCCATGTCTACTTTAAAAAAAAAAAGTTCTCGTAACCAGTCGGATACCTTAATGAAGGTCTAAAACCAATGAGATTGTAAGAGAAAATGATATAATTAAAAATGATATTAAAAGAGGATTGAAGATGAGTCTATGAATAATATTTTCAGAGGCAATGATCAAATTTCAATCATTTTCCTGTAGCAGGATATCCTTAAAATATAACTAAAGAAAAACAATCTGGTTAGTTTTAAATTTACTCATTAAGCAACGACGATTCTAATTACGTTAATGAGCCAGCTTCGAAAGAAACAGGGTATATATCAAATGAATTCACGGAAATATATTACTCGCTAAAACAGTGAGTATAGTTTAGGTATCATAGTTGAAATTAATAGTAGTGCCCAAAAGATTATAAGATCTTAAATCTTTATGTAAGCACAAAAAACGGCTGCTCATCAGCGAATCAAGAATTCTAAAGATAGGTTTTCTGTTTTGTTTTTTTTCCTAGAGAAAAAAAGAAGTTTTTTGAAGTGATCAGTTTCAGAGACTAAAGGAGTCAAATTATAAAAAGTAAACGTTATTTAAATGAGTTCAAGAAACTAACTAATCTGAATATTAACTCATACGTGGGGATTTCGTTCAAAATCATCTAACGGAAATCGAAATGTTCTCAAGGTCATTTGATTGTCCTCTAAGTTATCCAAACTCTACTAGCAGGTAATATAAGTTGAGTTATTTTAATGTATACGCTATTTAACACATTTATTCTTGAGTGATTTCCAAACAAAATGCAATGTGGCAAGAAAGCTCCCTTTACTAGTGTTCCGACTACAAAGTTCTTTGAAAGATTTGGAACATTAACCCTATCAAACATTTTCTTCGAACATTGAAAAAATTTTATAAACTTTATTTCAGTATCGAAACTGGCTAATGGGACAAGCATACAAGGTATGACAAAAGAAAAGAAGGCTAAGTGTGTACCTTGAAAAAAGAGTAGTATTGGCAACAACAGTTTTAGTGATGTCATCCTGCCCACTTCCTTTATCTATGTAGCCAGTTTCGCCTTAATTGATGATACCAGTTGGTAGTACTACGTCATTGAAGGAACACGTGCAACTGCATTCTGCCGGAAAAATATTGAGAGAGAGAGAGAGAATCAACATCAGGTTTCTTGTAAAATTTAAGAAATCAGCAAGAAAACATTTCAAATATTAATTCAGACTTATATAGATCAAACTTCATCTCATTCACATGTGTTTGAATGGTATAAGAGGTTCACAAGGAAGAAGACCAGTGTGGAAAATGATGAAACTTCTGGGTGCCCAAAGTTAACGATTGAAGAACAAAAAGTTGTCAAAATTTGCTAAATGAGTGGGTTCTTACTCACACCAGGGCTAGACTGTTAATCAACGCTACAACACTGAAGTACTAAAAAGATTTCGTGAAAAAATTAGGAAAAAATGACTAGAATTTGGCAGTGTGGATGGGTTTTGCACCAAGACAATGACCCTGTCTGTCAAACAGTTTGTAACCAAAAAAAGAAACATTACTGTGATGGGACATCCTCTTTACTTACCTGATTTGGCCTCTCTGACACACATGCGACTTTTTTTTTATTTCCATAGTTAAAACTTGCTTGAAGGGAACTTACTGTACTTTAATTGAAGAGGTTGAGACAAAAAAGGAGAATCCCATGAAGGGTCTTCCAAAAGCATTGTCTTAGAATTCTTACGAGCAATGACAGCACCGAATGCAGAAGTGTGTGAATTCTGAAGAGAACTACTTTGAAGATGATATGTCGTGGAGAACTAGTTCTGTAAGCACAATGATTTATTGGGCCAGTCTCGTTTTTTTTGTCACACCCAGTTTTTCGTCTATACTCTTAAAGATGGGAACAATAACGTATAAAATTACTCTGTATGTACGATCAAAGTTGAACAGGAAAAGTGTGCAAACTCGGAAATGTTTGTAACGGAACATTCGACGCGGGCAAACAGGGTACAATTTTATAACGGATTATTTTTTTAATTTAATTGATATATCAAAACTAAATGGCGAAAAATGATGATACGGAAGATGAAAAAGTATAAGAAAACTAAATGTGACAGATATATTTCTAGGCAACATTTTAAAGATCGATACCTTATTTTGGTTTTTTCAGCTGAAAATAAATAAATTTGCAATATAATGCATAGGCCCTTCAACAGTACTAAACAAAGTGCCCAAATTAAATTATTACGATAATAAACAAGAAAAAACATCAAATGTACCAGATTAACCCATTAAAGTCCCACTTAAATAAGAAGAGAGCATATAAATCGTTTGGAGAGAAACGTTTCAATTGCGTATTAAGAGTTTTATTCCTTATTTCCAAAACCTATTTTTGGACAGAAAATTAAATTAAACACTCAATAACTCTCAAAAATTTAGCTGCGCATATCATTACATAATATTTCTAAAACCAATCTCAATTAATTTATTTTAGAACAGAAAATGTGTGCGGAAATAATTAGATATATATCTTTAGATATAGGAACCATATATCATGTTCCCAAGATAGAGTGAAATTTTTGAAATGAAATTAATCAAACATTCAATTAAAAAACATATAAAAAATGTTAATCACTAAATTTATTATTATACTTAGTTTTTCATAAATCTTAATGGCTAATTTATGGAAGTAGAACTAACCAACGCCACGTAGACATTTATGCTACTTATGAAACTTATAGAGTATTGAAAATGAGTTTTGCTTTGGAAAAATGATGAATAATTGTTGAGCAAATTCATTTCTGAATTTTTAAGCACAACTTGAAAGTCCGCTTCCTATATTCATTGTGTACTTTTATCTTTTTGGATAAATCCGGGTTTAATTTAAAATATAGAAACGTCTCATCAAAAATAATTATGAAAATGCAATAAACCTTAAAGCTGTCGAAATGTAAGCAAATCCATTCAAAACAATGTCGATTACATAAATCATGCCGCAAGCTAAGGTGGACGTTTCGCGACACAGACCGAGGTTCATCATATTTTAGAAATTCAGTCTTTTCGAACGAAATCACAAATTTAAGAGTTTCTTGCAGGAGCAAGATTCTACAATCGATATATCAACGTGTTTACATTAATCGCTGCGCCACTGACAGACGCGTAAGAGAGGAATACAGCAAGGAGAAACTGTTTGGATAGCAAAATGCTGAACAAACTTTTAAAGAAGATAAAAATGAATTATTAGTTTTTTAGTGAATTACTGTTGGAATTATTAAAAATACACGAAAACTTCGCCATCCTATATTTAGATGGTATTGATACCTTTTAACATAAACGCTTACAGTGTTTTATAAAATTTGTAGCTGATATTAAAAACAAACAAATGTAATTTCGTTCGAAACTGCGCCAATTACATAGGGCATTTAATGACTCAAAGTTACTACTCGCTTTTAGAGGTCTAAATTTGGTATGTTTAGAAGTCATTCCTGGTCCCTACTATGTTTTTGTTCGTCAAAAAAAATGCATCTGTGTTCAGATGTCAATCTAAAAAATTTCACTTTCGACAAAACTAAATCGTCTTGAAGAGCTTTTCATACTTCTATATGTGAGTGAGAAAAAAAAGTACATTAAAGCTCAAAATTTTTAAAATATTATATTATTTTGATTTATCTTCAGAAATATTTAGGAATAGCGTGAAAATTCTACTTAATTTTATATTACATAAAAATAGTACAATACAACGCTATCTTCAAAACCGTGGCTATAAAATTTCAAGGGTCCCGCACTCGAAAGGTAATGAGTCGAACCCGACCTTGCATTTGAGTAGTTGTAATGATACATAACACCAGGATATAAATGCAAACATGCAAATAACCAAATTAAGGGTTTTATTTAATTAACCGTCTCTACTTGAGTTACAAGGAAGATAAACTATTATTTAAGTAATCAAAAAATTACGTATCTGAAATACTTGAAAACATCAAAATCTAAAGTAACTACTACAAATTTTTTTCTCGGTGGGCTGCGGATTGCTAATTTTTCCATTGTAGATCTGGCATGTACACTCAAGAGCCAAAACATTATGACCACCTGTCAATAACGAGTTAGCCCTCCTTTGGCATGCAACACAGCTTCAACCCGCCTTTGCATGGATGCCACAAGGCCTTGGTAGATGGCCGGAGACAGATTGTACCAGATGTTTAAGCAACGGTCACGCAAATCCAAAGTATTGCGAATTGGTGGTCTTTGAACTCTGAGCAGCCATCCCATTAAATCCCAAATATGTTCTATCGGATTGATATCCGGTGAGTTAGGTGGCCAGGACATTAACTGGAATTCAGAATCATGTTCCTGGAACCACTCCAACACAATTATAGCCTTGTGTCACGGGGTGTTGTTTCTGTTGGATAATTTCATTTCCAGCTGGAAAAACAGAGGCCATGTAAGTGTGCAACTGGTCCGCAATGATGTTCAGATATCCTGTAGTATTTATGGTCTGCCCTACCACAACCACGGGTCCAGAGACGCCCAACAGAACGTCCCTCAAAGCATAATACCGCCACCATTGGCCTGTGTATGACCTACTGTAGATTGAGGGTGCAACTGTTCGCCTGGAAGACGGCGTATCCTGACACGGCCATCGGCGTGATGAATGACAATCCGTGATACATCATACCAGGCAACTCTCACCCACTGATCCACGGACCAGTCGCGATGTTCCCGGGCCGAGCGCAGGCGCAGGTGGCGATGACGCTTGGTCAGCAAAGGCACACGAGTTGGACGTTTGCTGCATAGCCTCATATACAACAGTGTCCGCTGAGAAGTGTGCTCCGATTCTATTCTACTTGGCCCTGCATTGTATTGGGCTGTCAGCTGAACCACAGTCTGGCTCCAGTTTTACTTCACCATGCGAGGCAGTCTAAGATGACCTTTTTCTTTGATAGCTTGTGGACGTCCAACATCATGTCGTCTACAGCTGGTTTCACCGTCATTCATCTATTTTGCAAAAGTACTAACAACTGTAGATCGCAAACAACCCACGAGTCGTGCAGTTTTGGAAATATTTGTTCCGAGCCTTCGAGCCATTCGAGCAGCCTTTCTCATTACACACAGAATTAAGTGAAAGAGTGATTCTTCAGACTCTTCAGCAGCAGTTAAATGCCACTTCCACCTGATCACGCGCCTTCCACGTCATCCTGGCGAGTATATATGTATATATATATATGAAAAATATATTATTGTTAGATGTTCATGAATTTTGTCTTCATTTTCACCACACACTACATCTTCAACTTAAAATCTTGTGAGAGAGAGTAAGAGAATTGATTATTCTTTAAAATACGTAGCTATCTTAGACAATATGTTTTTCACAAAGCTTATTTTTATTTTGATATTGTTAATTTTATCAAAATATCTATGGATTTTATTATTGCTGACTGATGGTGGTGAGGTTGTCATTTCTTGTGGTTTTTTGAAAATGAATTATTGTACTTCAGGTATTTGATGCTCTGTGTCTTACATCTGAGGTACTTAAATTTTTATTGCAATCAAATTTGGAACAGCTCATGTTAATTCACCTAATGAATGTCATTATCTATGTATATATATATAGGGGAAAAGCGACTCACTGACTGACTGACTGACTAATCACGATATCTCCGGAACTATTTAACCTACAGTCTTGAAATTTGGTAGGCATGTTTATTTCAAGGAGTAGAGATCAGCTAAGATCAGATTTTGCAAAATCCGAAACGTAAGGGGTGTTACGGGGGGAGGGTTAAAGGGCGTTACAAATAATCGTTTCCATTTTTAAAATACTCGACGTACAATCTTGAAATTGGGTAAGCAGATACCTTTCATAGAGTAGAGTTCTTCTGCAAAATGATTTTGGGGAAAATCGACTCCCAAGTGGCATTTTGGGGGCTTACGGGTGCTTTATAGATAATTATTTCCATTTTTAAATTATTAGACACACTATCAAATTTAACTTTATATTTGATAAATATATTCCTTCCATAGAGTAAAGATGAGCTACAAGATGGTTTTTGGAAAAATAGCCCCCCAAGTGGCGTTGCGGGGGATTAGGGCTGTAATAGGTAATTATTTTCGTTTTTAAACTATTTGACCTACCTGCTTGAAAATTGGTAGGCATGCTCATTCTTGGAGTAAATTTCCCCTACAAAATGGGTTTGGGGAAAATTGACTCCCAAGGGGTGTTGCGGGGGATTAAGAGGAGATATAAAACATTTTCCCGATTTTTAAACTATTAGACGCACAGTCTTCAAAATTTGGTAAGCAGATTACATTCATATGGAGTACAGTTTTCCTACAAAATGGGTTTTGTGAAAATAGACCTCCAAGTGGCATTGCGGGTGCTCAAGGGACGTTATACATAATTATCCCCATTTTTATACTATTAGACGTACAGTCTTGAAATTTGGTAAGCCGATTCCTTTGGTAGAGTAGAGAACTGCTACAAAATGGGTTTCGCGAATATCAACCACCAAGTTTCATTTCAGGAGATTAAGTGGCGTAATCGATAAATATTTCCTTTTTTAAACTGTTAGATCTACCTGCTTGAAAATTGGTAGGCATGTTGAATAGAGTTAATCTATCAAAGAGTAAAACGAAAATCGACCTCTAAGGAGGGTTGCGAAAGGTCAAGAAGAGTTATAGAAAAAAATTCCTGTTTTTGAATTGTTATACCCACATACTTGAAATCGGTTAAACACGGTTTTTTTTTTGTTGAATAGGGATCCACTAGGAATGCATTTTTCGGAAATCAACCCCTGGGGGAGCGGGGGGTTACTGGGGCGTACTTCGAAAAAAATTCCTTTTTTCGAACTACAAGAACTATTATAATGAAATTTGGTTTGCATTTTTCATTTGTTGAATTGAAATCCGCTAAGAACGGTTATTTTGGAAAACGACTCTCAACGGGATTACGGGGGTATTGATAGTAATTTTTTTTTCCTGTTGGATTTAGGCTTGAAATTTGGCTTGCATGTTTATTTTACGGAGCAGAGATCCACGAAAATTGGTTTTGCTGAAATCCACACTTGGTTATAGGGTTACGAAAGTGTAAACATTATTTTATATTTATATTTTAGAGATTTTTAGAAAATACAAATTAGATAAGTTCTGCCCTTTTTTTTATCAAGAGGCGACAGTTACAGGTATAAGTATATTTTTCAATACAATCGAATTCTTAATGCTAGGACTTAGATATCAGTAACTTATGTACACATATATATAAACAGTATATATTTATAAAACATCATAAAATTCCCAGCGAAGCGGGCGGGTAACAGCTAGTTGATATATATATTTAACATCTATTGAAATATTTAACATAACTTATTTCAAAGCAGCTATAGTAGGTAATGCAAATCATGGATATAAAGAACGTGTACTATCCAGTTTAAGATTTAGTCAATATCGCGTAGTTTAAGTGATCGTAAAATATTGAACTCAGGATCCTGAAGTGCTGTTCAAGTATTATGATGCAATTTTTGTATTGCTTAAAAAATTCTTGTGTTTGTGTGTGCTTATGTTGTAAGTTTCATCGATATAATTTTATGTGTGTTTCCTGATACATGCAATAACGAATAAAATAGTCATAAATATCTATTATGAAAAATGGTAAATAATATATTTAACAACAATGAAATTTAATAAAAAAATTCAACATATTAATTAAATTTGTTCTTCGAATATTAGATTTTTTTTCTTTTTTATTTATTATAAAAATTTCAAAATTTTTACAAATAAATAAATAAAAAATTGCATATTAAATCGAATTTATCGAAAAGTAATTATTGAAAAGTAAAAATGATACTTCCAGATAAAGATAGAATTAGTAGTTATTACTTTTCGTTGCCTAAGCTCAGACATTTTTGGCTTTGGAAATGAAATACATGTTAGGAAAGTCCTCGGATATATCTTATTGATCTTTACAACCGATACTTCAGTGAGTTCTGAAGGGTATATAAACTTATTGAGACTGATTACACTTTCAAACACAGACTTAAAATCACATCTATCGACAACTATTTGTTACTGAACAGTGTGACAATATTAATTCACGATATTTTAATTGCATTTTATATCAATAGATAATGATATTTACAAATATCTAATAGGGAAAATTTTATTGGTATTTGCATTTTATACAATAATTTTTCTAAATCGCCACCCAATAATTTCTTACTACAAAATGATATAAATTTGTATATATTGTTTACTTTAACTGTTTTTCTCTTCTTATATATTTCATTATAATACATTTCTAAGCTAAATAAAATTTGCATAAGATGAAAGATGTTAAAAGAAACCCTGCTCTCTTTGTCAGTGTTGAGTTTTGGTACACTTAAATTTCTTAACCGCTTACCTGATTATCCCGAGTTATCTCGGGTTTGTATATATTGCAGTTAATTATTATCCCGAGAAAATTCGGGTGAAGCAGAATTTGTCAATATGATTTGTTTCATCACAGTTTTACTCGCCCTGAAGTAATTGAAAGGAAATGCTCAGCGTTGATTGGTAGTTTGCCAAGGATTGTTGGGTTCGTGGTTCTTTCAGCGGGACTAGTCACGTGTTTCCGTATTATGTAGAACACGTCAGCTAGTGGGATATTAATGTATAAAGAAGGATTGTTGCGTCGAAAAAAAGTTAAATAATAGTAATGATGCAAGACAGTAAAAGCGATGATTTTTTAGATAGTGATTATGATGAGGTGAACATTGAAAAGAGTGGAAGTGATTATTTTGTATGTAGCCTTATTGAAGTCGATTGTATACCCTTATTAAGACAGTATACTCTATTTTCCCGTAAAAAGATTCCAGAGATAAGCAAGTAAGAAAAGAGACCAGATACTGTGTACAGAATGTCAGGTATCACTTTGCGTTGTGCCTTCTTTCAAAAACTATCATACGAAGACTAATATTTGACTTTTTTCCATTTGCCTAAAATAACTCGGGGCATTAAACTTATGTTAAAACTAAATGCTTTTACTCCTGTAAAAAAATTACAAATTCAACTTGAAGCCTGCATGTTTTGTCTTGTTTCATCTCCTTGTATTTAATAATGAAATTTTAAAAAAAATGGATAATTTCTTACAATTTTTTTCCAAAAAAGTTTGTAAGGTAAGTGGTAGTTTAAAATATTTTATCTCTTGTTGTGAAATGTACTTTTCATTTCTGATTTTAACATTTTACTAGCTGCATGGCCCGGCGTTGCACGGGCTTTTACCCTGTGTATAATTTCTCAATATTAGCACGTTCAGTGTTGGTCATGATTTCTTTTTTATATGCCTTTAAAATTCTCTTTTTTGATTTTTTTTACTTCTTTGCCCCGTTGTGAGGGTTTCTTCTCCTTCCGCTTAACCCGGCGTTGCACGGGCTGTTACCAAGTGTATGTAACTTAACCCCCAAGCGAATTTCCTCTTTTCCTCATGATGGTAGCAGTTCTCTGTGTGCACGCGCGCGAGTGAGTGATTTCTATAATTAATTTAATTCTATATTAATTTAAATCCATTATCGTTAATTAATTTGTAAAAATCTTACCGTTAGCTATTGAAACGATTGCTTATTTTTGGATGTTTGTATGTTAGATTAAAAATATTTTAGTATAAACAAAATAAAAATTACTTTGGGAGGAAAACCCCGGCGTTAAACGGGTTTGGCCAAATGCATAACTTTTTGCTAATGAAAATTTCCTCTTCCTCACTCGATGTCATTACTCCCTGGTTTGTGAGTGGTTTCTCTATTTTCATTAAAATTCCCTTTTACGAAAGTTTTTCCACGCCTTTGTTGTGTCGGACAGGTGTTTACCCTCCATTTAGCCCGACGTTGCACGGGTATTTGCAATATTATAACTTTATCCTAATGGAAATTTCCTTTTCCCCTCTCACTTCTGGGTGAGGGTGTATACGCGATGCAAGGGATTTCTATACTAACGTTATTAAAATTATCTTTACCGAAATGTCTTCAATCTCTTTTCTTTTGCAGACAGATTTCTTTTCTCTTAGCTTAGCCCGGCGCTACACGGGCTTTTACATGTATAAACTCTTTCCCCTCTTTTTTTACAGTGATAAGTTTTCTTTAAATTTTTATTTTCGGTTTGTAATTTACAAAACTGATCTAGTTTTATCCACAAGAAAACAATGTACAATTTTATTAAATAATTAATTTTGTAAAAAAAAAAAATTGATTTAGTTTTTTTACAAAAAATATTGTCTTATGTGCATTTTTATTGAATAATGAATGAAAAATTTCTAACCGTTACCTATTGAAACGACTGCTTATTTTTGAATGTTTGATTATTCGGTTAAAAATATGTAACTATAAAAAAAAGAAGTATTGGAGAGAAAACCCAGACATTTGTTTGCATTCAATGTATAAAGAAAGATTTAAAATGTAAATAATACTATCTGATGAAAACATTTGAGCATTTTCTTATATTCTCTTGAAGTTTTTCGCTACATTGCTTTTCTTGAAAATAAAGAAAACTAACAGTTGTGATGTATCAGAAAGTTGTTTGTCTGCACATGTTCCATAAGCCTCAAATTGGTCAATTTTTCGTAGATTTATCCCAATTAATTATTGTAGGCATTTGGTCATTTTAGAAATTTTTTTTCGTGGCATTTTTATGGTTCCTTGAAATGGAAAAGTACCATTTTTAAAAATATTTTATGTGCAAAAAAGAAAAAAATTGAGAAAATTTTCAAAATTAAGAAATTTTATAATTTTTTAAAGTTTTATAATATTCCATCTCAGTCTAACTTGGCAGCGTTGAGAAATGTACACAATGTACCAATCTACTTGAAAAATAGCTGTAAGTTTCTTTCTTTTGGAATTTAAATCCAAGAAAATCGATAGAAAATTTGTAAAAAAAATGGCATACGTTGTAGAAATTAGGATTTTAATAAAATATTTTTCAACTTAATCACATGTTAAAAACATTTATTTTTTAAACAAAGTGAGTTCATACAGACAACAGAGCAACGACATGAAATTTCAAGTTTGGCTGAAAACCGATTTCCGTTGCCTGCTTTTGTCACTGCTGTAACAATAACATTGCTGCAACAATGGAGACAAATCAAAATTTGCACGAAAAAAACGGGTTTTTTTTAAGTTTTTAATTAATATCTTTTCAACTAATTACAATATCGGAATATAAATGGGCAATACGGCTTGCCCGGAAAATTCCCGATCTTTTTGTACCTTCCGCGAGTTTCTGCGCGGTGCGGTTCGTGAGGAGATAGACGCACATAGATACATAGATAGGTACATACGTTTGTTTACCTTCGGATTTTAATAGTGTAGGCTAGCTGCATGGCCCGGCGTTGCACGGGCTTTTTCAAGTGTATAGATATTTTGCTTTTAAAATTTACCATTCTCGTATCGGTGTAAGCACTCTTCCTGGTGTGTTTGTGACTTTCATATTAATATTTCATTAAAATACCTTTTTTGAAATATTATTTTACATCCATATATAGCTGCTTGGTCCGGCGTTGCACGGAATTTTTCTTTTGTATAATTGTTCTTGTTATTCTGTTTCTCACATATACAATTAATATGTTTGCCTACGTCCTCTGCGAAAGTTGTCTCTCCGCGGATGCAACATTAACCCTCAAAATCTTGAATTCTGTGGTAGGCTTACCACCATTAATTATTATTGGCAGGGGTCGATTTGGAGAGTTATTTTAGTTATTTTCTTACGGTTCCCCGAAACGAAAATCTACCTTTTTTAAAAAACAGTTTTATGTGTAAAAATGTCAAAAGATAAAAATTTACAAAATTTCGTGAATTTTTAAAGATTATTACAATATTCCGTTTCAATTTAAATTGGAACCTTAGGAAAAGGTAAAAAATTTACCAATATGCTTAAAAAACAATTTTATCTCTTTTTGGAATTTAAAAAAAAAAACCATAGATATTTTTGCGTTTTAGAAATTGTGTTTTTAATAATAAAAAAAAAACATCTCAAATAAATCACATATCAAAAGCAGTTATTTTTCAATGAAAGTGAAGGAATCAGTCAATAAAATTCCAGTAAAGCTAAAAATTGGATTTTGATGACAACATATGTAATTGTAAGACTTTGATTTCAAGGAAATATTTCTCGTTAATCATATGTTAAAAGCTTTTTTTTTGTAACCTGTGAATGAATTAAATCAAAAGAGCTACGTCATAATTTCAGTTTGCCTTAAATTAATTTCAGCGCCATAATATGTCAATGTGTCATATGTTATGGCTGCATGGCTCGACCCTGCACGGGCTTTTTCGAGTGTATAACTTTTTGCCAATAGAAATTTCCTCTTCCCATCTCGATGTCATTACTTCCTCGGTTGTGTGTGATTTCTATATTTTGTCATTAAAATTCCCTTTTTCGCAATTTTTTCCATATCTTTGTCCCGTCGAATGGGTCTGTTTCCCCTCCATTTAGCCCGGCGTTGAACGGGATTTTTCCTGGAGTATAACTTTATCCGAATGGAAATTTCCTTTTTCCTTCTCGATGTCAGCACTTTTGGGTGAGGGTATTTGCCTGATGTGAGGGATTTTTATACTTCTGTCATTAAAATTATCTTCTTCCCGAAATGTCTTCAATTTCTTTTCCTTTACAGAGATATTTCTTTTTCCTTAGCTTAGCCCGGCGTTTACACAGGCTTTTTCGTGTATAAACTCTTTTTCAGTCTTTTTTCTCTCAGTGATAAGATCTTTCTTTATATTTCGATTTTCGATTTTTAATTTACAAAACTAATCTTGTTTTATCCTCAAGAAAAACAGATAACGTACGATATTATTATTAAATGTTTAATTTTGTAATAAATAATACAAATCAATACCAATTTATTTTTTTTAAAAAAAATATAAATTTATATCCATTTTTATTAAATAATGAATGAAAAATGACTGCTTATTTCTGAATGTTTGGTTATTTGATTAAAAATATGTAACTATAAAAAAGAAGTAACCTAGGCACATACATTTGCTTGAATTCACTGCATAAAAAACATTCAAAATGAAAATAATACTATAAAAAAACATTTTAGCATTAATTAGAAGCCAATTTTCAAAATTTCGAAACTTCCTAAATTTTTCGAATGACTTTTACAATATTTCAACTCAGTCTAACTTTGCATGGTCTAGAAATGTATATACAATTTACCATTCTACTTTAAAAACAGTCATAACTTCCTTTTCTTTTAAATTCAAATCCAAGAAATGCAGAGAAATTTGTAAAAAATGTAAAACATTTTAGAATTTGGGATTTTAATAATATATTAAGTTAGTCTCACCTTAGTAGCATTTATTATTATTAATTATTAATTATTAAAAGCTTTTATTTAACTTACAATGCATGCATGTATGTATGTATGTAATTTGTTCGGGTGGAATCTTGCAACTCAATTTTGAAGCTGATATATTCCTCCCATTGAGCTGAAATTTTGTATACACGTTTAGTTTGGATGATAATGTATGTTTTGACCATTTATATTCCGATATTGCAATTAATTAAAAAGATATTAATTAAAAACGTTAAACTAGTTTTGAGCGCCAACTTGGATATATCTGCATTGTGTGTAATAATTTTATTGTTACAACAATGACAAAAGTTGGCGTCGAAAATCGGTTTTCAGCCAAACTGGAATTTCATAACGTTGCGCTATTGACAGTATTAATTAACTCTGTCTAAAAAATAATTAGATTTCTACAACGTAAAAGTAATCTAATTTCTACAACGTGTGCAATTTTTTTACAAATTTCTATTTTCTTGGATTTAAATTCAAACAAAAAAGTAGAGCTATTTTTCAAGTAGATTGGTACATTCTCAACGCTGCCAAGTTAAACTGAGATGGAGTATTGAAGAAATTCTTTAAAAAATTTATCTAACTTTAATCTATGAAACTCAGACAAAAAAATAATTACAGAATCGGAAAGATCATTTTTTTATGTATCTTACCCATCAAAAAGGAATCCGCTAGGAAAACAATAAGAGAAAAATATTATCTAGAAATGCAATATATTTTTGATTAAAAAAATAATTTTATAATAAAATGAAGGAATTTTTTAAAGAAATTTTCTAATTTTAAGCCTACAAGTAATTTAAATATACCTCATTTTATCACCAGTAATCTAAACACACACTACGACATGTGTCCTTATATAGATTTAATTACAAATAGAATCTGTTAATTTTATTTGAATTTTTTTTGTTTGAAAAATTATGGCAATTTTGTTTGTCTAGATGAGTTAGGTACATTATAAAACCAGCTCAAGGTTATTTATATCCACAAAATGTGCCAAAAGAGAATAATTTGCAAAATGACCTGAAATATTTTAAAAATAAGTAGAGAAAAACAATCGATTCTTAGAAAAACATTTCGTTTTATTGAAAATACACTTCGCTATTTGGAGTTATTTTACGAAGAAAAGAGTAATATGTGCTTGGTTCCAGGAAAAAGTTCTTAAAATAGAGAAATTCCCAAAACAGAGGTTTGTTACATGGAGGTCTGACTGTATAAAAATAATGCGATGGTTAATTATTTTTTCAAAATCAAGTTTCTAAAGATGAACTGAGCAATTAAAAAAATAGATTCTTACGTAGAAGATATTCAATGTCCAGCAAAAAATTATCATTATTTGATAAAACTTTCTTTTTTGATTACAACATGCGTTTTGAATCTTAAGCATTTTATTGATTAATACAAATATTTAAATGCCTTTTGAAGTTTTTTAATAAATAACTAAAATTTTCTTCTAATATGTTAGAGAAATATATCCCTTATCTTCAAAATATTTCAAATAAATAATATATTCTTTAAGTTTTTCAAAAATACTCAAAATTTTAATTAAACATTTAATAACTTTGTCAGTTATGAAGATAACCTCACTAAACCTTTTTTTTTTCGTGTGTAGAACAATGTTACCCAAAATCTGCACGAAGATTGAAAAAATTGCTTAAAAATTACGGATTTTAAAAAAGTGTGTTTTTAGTCTAATACCCTTCTGCCAGAATTAATTCAGCTAAACCAGGGATGGGGCGAACCAGCGTTCATTGAGTTGAACAGGCTGAGAAACCTGTCAAGAGATAACTAAAAAGTAAAAAATAAATTAAAAGTAAAAAAACTTTTTTAAGAACAAGCTTTTATTTAAACGCGATAAAAAAAAAAAAAAATTTCCCCTTTAAAACTTTTTTTACTATCAACTTATAACGTCATTACACAATTTATATGATATAAAAGCTTGTCGCAATATTTAAGTACTCATATTTACTTAGTTTGAATTTTTAAAAACTAAAATCATTCATGTCAAGTTATGTATTTTACTTGTTTATCTACACAGGTAAATCTTGCGACAAGCTTTTATATCATATAAATTGTGTAATGACGTTATAAGTTGATAGTAAAAAAAGTTTTAAAGGAAAAGTTTATTTTATTCTTTTTAGCGCGTTTAAATAAAAGCTTGTTCTTAAATAAGTTTTTTTACTTTTAATTTATTTTTTAAACAGAGTAATTTAATAGAGTCAACAGAGCAACGTCATGAAATTCCAAGTTTGGCTGAAAACCGATTTTCTACGCCTGCTTTTGTCACTGAAGTAACAATAACATTGCTGCAACAATGGAGACGAATCAAAGTTTGCATGCAAAAAACGGGTTTTTTAGGTTTTTAATTAATATCTTTTCAACTAAATACAATATCGGAATGTAAATGGGCAATACGGCTTCCCCGGAAAAATCCCGATCTTTTGGTACCTTCCGCGAGTTTCTGCACGGTGCGGTTCGTGAGGAGATAGACGCACATAGATACATACATAGATAGATGTATAGATAGATACGTTTGTTTACCTTCGGATTTTAATAGTGTAGACTAGCTTTCATGGCCCGGCGTTGCACGGGCTTATATCGAGGGTATAACTTAATCCCCATGTTAATTTCCTCCATTTTTTTCTGACGCCAACGCTTTTGTGTTGATTTGACGAGTACGATGTGAGTGCATGACCCGTGAGTGCGTGTCATGGCTTTGTCGCTTAACATTTTCCCTTCTCTTCACAAATTCAACACTACCAATATTATTTTTCGAAATTACTTTGATTTCTTTTTTTCTTTCCTCTCCGCTTAGCCCGGCGTTGCACGGGCTTTTACCGAGTGAATAACTTTATCCCCATGGAAATTTCGTGTTTCCCTCAGGCCGATAGCACTTATGTGCGCGATGTGAGTGATTTATTTAACTATATCATTAAAACTCCCTTTTTCGAAATTGTTCTTGCGTTGGTGTGGTGTTCTAATTATTAGAGATGGGTGAAAGAGCAGGTGTCGTCCTCGTCACTTGACCATGGTTGAAAATTTCGAGGTCCATCGCCAATAACCCTCGAATAGGCAAACAGTGCGAATTAAAAAATCACTCACTCAGTTTTCAGTTCTTTCGTTGCAATTTTTTAGTCCCGGAAACGAAAATGTAGCCTTTTTAAAGATAGTTGTATGTTGAAAAAAGACAGAAAAGTAGAAATTTTTCAAATTTCACTACTATTTTAAATATTGAAGTAAAATTGTGAGGATTTTTTGAAATATTCGACACACGGGAAAAATGTTTCATGCAATTATCTTTATAAAAGAAGAAATTATTAAATGATTGTTTTAAGTATTTTGAGTGTTTTATTAAAATTTGTTTCGAATGCATAACATACTGACATGGAAATTCACCTTCCTTTATCAAAGTTCCTGGTATGTGTGTGATTCCTTTATATAAACGTCACTACAATTCCCTTTTCGAAAAAAAAAATATCTTCCAGATCTTACTAATGTCAAACATGTTTCAGTTCTCTTTCTACTGCATGTGTTACAGTGGCTTATTTGAGTGTAGAACTATTTTCCCCCTGACTCTCCCTCAGATATAAGATTTATCTTCAAGTTTCTATTCATGACATGTCGAAAACAATATTGCTTAGTAAAAAAATAATAAATTTAAACAATAAAAGAAAACTATTTTGATGCTTGAGTAAAAAAAAGTCATCATTTTTTAATAATAGATAATTTTTAGGAATCTTAAAATAATAAAATAATTTTCAGGTTTTCATTAATCAATCAATCGTTACTTACAGTTAGCTTAAAAATGTCTCTAGAACGTACTGATTGGAAGGAAATCCAAACTCTCTTTAAATAACCGGATATTTATTTACAAAACCTATCTTCGCCCATCTTAACGTATACATGCCCCATTTGGGGATCTGCCAGTAACACACAATTAAATGATATTCAAAGACTTCATAATAAACAGGTACATCCCAAGATCTGTTCTCCACGAAGAACTTTGTGTTGAACCCATCCACACCCTAATAGCGAATGTTTCTCGACTTTCCATTCTGCAACTTTCCATTCTGCAATCATGACAACCCAACGATTAGCTCTCAATCTAACTTCATGAACCAGCCTCACCTCATGTACCGTTTGCCTCATAGCGCAACGAAGATACTACCTGATTTCTAAGAATTCCACCCCCCCCCCCATGCTGTTAAACGTAACGAAAACCCCCTTTTCGGATTGAAGAACGAAACGCAAAAGCTGTTTTCCGTTTACGGAAACTATGTTCCACCTCCCCCCACCACCTCCTGACCGCCGAAGCTAGTTTTAGCTTAGGCGAACCTATCATTCTCACTTTATTTACTTAGGTATACTGTGTAACTGAAGTAGAAGGTCTAGCTACCGCTAGGCTGGCACTGAGGACAAATATTTATTCCAGGCTCTAGAACGTATTTTTATCCAAAATAATAGGCGATATACCTTTTATTAACAAATAATTAATTTAATAAGGAAATAATAGAAATATTCATTTGATTTTAAAAAATATATTAATTTAAATCCACATTATCTATAAATAATAATAAAAAAATTCTACAGATAGCTCTTGAAACGTTTGGATGTTTGATTAAACATTTGTAACTGCTAAGAAAAACACTATGTAAAAAACTAGTTATAAGTACACATTCACTGAAAAAAATCATTCAAAAAGAAAATAATACTATCTGATAAAAACATTAAATTTTTTTAGTTTTTTCCCGGAAACGAAACTGTAGCATTTTTAAAAATAGTTGTATGCTGAAAAAAGAACAGAAAGTATAAATTTTTCAAATTACAAAATTTCACTACTATTTTAATTCTTGAAGTAAAATTGTGAGAATTTTTATGAAATATTTGACACGGGGGGAAAAAGTTTCATGCAATTACGCATTATTTTAAAGTAAACTATAAGTTTTATGAAAGAGAACAAAAATTTCGATACTGATAAATATTTTAAATGAATCTCAGAAATGCATTGAATGCATTTTAATTTTAAAAAAATATATTAATTTAAATCCATTATCAATAAATACTAATAAAAAAATTCTACAGATAGCTCTTGAAACATTTGGATGTTTAATTAAACATATATAACGTGTTAAAAATCCACTTTGGGGGGAAAACCTAGTTATATGCTAACATTCACTGAAAAAAACATTAAAAAATAAAAGAATACTATTTGATAAAAACATTTAATTTTTTAATTTTAATTTTATAGTTTTTCATTCCCACTCTGTGTTAAAATTATTTAAACACGTATCTGCGGAAAAAAATTATATTATACAAAACTAACTTATTAATTATTTTTAATAAAATTGATTAAAAATGCTCATTTAGCAATTAATTGTGACATATAGTTTTCGGCATTTTACTTTTTTAATCACTGTTTCTAAATATCAATGAACTTTTTAAAAATCATTTTCTTTTAAATTCATCGATATTTATAAAATACAAAACTATAACTTATTAATATTTTTACATTAAAATTGATTAAAAATATTCATTTAGCAATTAATTGTGACATTCCGTTTGCTTAAATAATGACAGCACTGAAAAATTACGTGGGAAAAATAAACAGAAATGAAAGCTTCTTGTTAGGAATTGTTGAAAAAGATAGAAATTACTTTGAATGATTAAAAATCAGAAAAAAAACCTTTTTTAAGGCAAAAAAAAAATGAAAAGTACATTAAAATAACAGAGGATCATGTTAAAATAAGTATTTATCAGTAAAATTAATTTACGTGGGAAAAATAAGCAGAAACGAACAAAATGAAATTCGCTAGATTCGAACCCAGACATAAGAAAGAGTTAAGATACTTCGCGAAAGCGGCGCGTTAGCCAATCACGCCACGCAGGTTAGTAACAGAACAGAAAATAGGCAATAATAATGAATGGTCGGTTCAAATTGAATTTAATTTTTATAATTGAGGGGATCCGTAATTTTGAAGCAATTTTTTCAATCTTCGTATATGTTACGGATAATATTACTGTACACACGGAAAAAAGGTTTTGTGAGATTACCTTCATAAATGACGAAGTTATTCAATGTGAAGTAAAAATTAAGACTACTTTTTAAAAATTCTATAAAAAAAAAAGTTTTGGGAATTTTATTTTTTAAATGAATGGATCTAAAAGAGAAAGGCTTGAAGTTAATTAGTGTAGAATATCGATTTAATAACATGAAAAGTAATTCATACCCAACGATTTAGAAATAATTTTCATAAAAACGCATCAGTTTTAACACTATTTAAAAAATTCGAAAAAAATAGAAAATATCGTTATTTTACAAAAAAAAATTACACCGTGTCGTGGCGAAATAAATGATCTTTCCGATTCTGTAATTATTTTTTGTCTAATTTCGACACCGAAAATCGGATGACAATTTTAATATGGTGGAAAACGTAAGATTACCGCTCGGCCGAAACGGAAGGGAAGTTCCGCCAAGTAAGCAACCGGCAGGAGTAAAACAATTCGGCGTTTTAAGGTTTTTAATTAATATCTTTTTAACTAATTACAATATCGGAATATAAATAGGCAATACGGCTTCCCGGAAAATTCCCGATCTTTTGGTACCTTCCGCGACTTTCTGCGTGGTGCTGTTCGTGAGAAGATAGACGCACATAGAT